>JAUZND010039901.1:0-21205 GCA_034780555.1 Coelogynopora nodosa
CATATATGTTAAATTAATAATTTGTAAAAACTATTTTACAATATATTATTTTATATAATAATAAATAAAGAGTCTTATACCTTATTTTTAAACATAAAATTATAATAGCATATATCTATAACATTATCTATTATTTATAACATTATCTATTTATCTATATATTACATATCAATCATAATAATGTGGAACCCCCCCAGCTAAATTCCTGCACATGCACCTGCACAGCATATATAAATACTTATATAGTAAAACAAAAATATATTATTTAATTTTTATGGCAATAAATTATTATTATGTGCTAATATTTATTAGCAGCATAAGATTATAATTTATCATATTACTACATATATACATCAAAAAATCATGAATTATTTTTATTTACTAAATTATTGATCCTTAAACAAATCAATAATTTAATAATAGATCTATACTGAATAAGCTACATGTAATTCTATTTCAAACTTTAATACTACTAAATCACATTAAACAAATCTCATAACAAAAATTTGTGCAAAATAACATTTAAAAAATCAAATAATGATGCATATTGCTATGCATGTTAAATAATTATATATATAAATAAATTAAAAAATGAAAACTACTTACCTTAATTATGTATAACATTTTTGCTGTTTATTCAACTGCAGATTCATATTCAAGTACTAATAGAGAAACCACAATAAAAGTTTAAAGTTTTATTCAAATTAACAAGAAGCTGAGCTTTAACCTTTCAACAAGAAGGCATATGCAAAAGAATAACTACAATAAAATTTAAAGTTTATTACAATTAATATAAAATATCCAGGCTTTCACCTTTCATCAAGAAGGCATAATCATGGTGTGAATATTACATATTATATTACATATAACATGCCTTCTTGATGAAAGGTGAAAGCTTGGATATTTTTGTATTAATTGTAATAAACTTTAAATTTTATTGTAGTTATTCTTTCGCATTCCTCACAGTGACCATTACTTGTCTTTATTTATCAAGAAGGCATATGTTCATGACATCAGGCATGATTTTTTCCCATATTTTTTTAGTTCAAATGGATCGTTTTACAGAATTGTTCAAAACTGCAATAAAAATGCAATGCCAAGGGGGTGAAGGTTATCAATAATTGTTGCCTCCCAGCCCTCTGGAGTATTTAAAAAAAATTCCTTTATATTATATTACATACTTTATTTACATTTTATTAATTACATATAGAAACTACAGTACCTACTCATTTCTTATTGTGTTGCTGAAAATTATATTCCTCATCAATGGTTATCAATCTATGATGTTTCAATTGATACATTGCAGTTATTAGATGCATACATCTGTTTTTACTTTGCTTTTTTTAAGGAGGAAGATATGGTCCTGTACTTATTACAAGTTGTGAAAATCATGCAGAGACAAAATTGTAGTACTGGGTCTAAAGTACGAATTAGGGAAATTTGGTCTCTTCTACATGCAAAGTCTATGACAGACAAAGGAGTTGCAAGAAAGTCAAAACTAAAGGAGTATCTTTTCTATTGTTGAAAACATTCCTTGTTGGTCTTACCACTTCTTAAACAATATGTCATCATGTTTCAAATATCAGATCCCATAGAGCATATTCTTCATGTTCAACAACCAAAGCTCCTTCAACAATTTATGGTGTGTTTTGAGAAACCAGAGTTAATTCCAAAAACAAGGAAAGATCTTGTTGTGCCATTAGAAGACTCCACTTTACTCCATCAGCATCTTTTGTTCATTGGAAAAAGACTTGCCAAATATTAGATCAACTTAATATCACATTAAAAACTTGCTTCATGACCAATGTTGCTACTGCCTTCAAAGAATGCTGTATTTACCTACAAAAAAAGATGCCTGTCAATAACAAGACATTGCAAATTCTGTCTGTTCTCAATCCTGCTGCATGTGGTCACACCACATCAATGTCATTGATGCTGTGAATTCCATCAATTATCCCTGTTGTTATTTCTGATACAGATTGAGATATTTTTAAAATGGATATTCAAAATTTTCATTTGAATGTTTCACAGCAATGTCTGCATCTAAATGAAAATCAGCGGATTGATGATTGGTGGAACAGTTCAATGAACAATGAATGTCCTATATTATGTAAAGCTGCTTTGGCATTGCTTACATGTTTTCAACAACCTGAAGTTGAAAGTATGTTTAGTATTATGGGAGATATCTTAGATCCCCAGTCCAGCCATTTGAATGTTTCAAGTTGAATGTTTTGTTAAAATTCTGAGAAGAGTTTATTATTGTTTAACTTTTACTTGTTCCCTTGTATATATATATATAGGTATATCATGTTTCATGTAAATTGCTGGTTTATTGTACACATATAATATATATATATCTATCATATCCATCCATAAATTATATAGTATTTTATACATAGGTGTACATTGTATGTGATTAATATATAATTATACATACATTTTTATTATAATTATAAATATAAACTTATAATAACAAATACCTACATTATTAATAATAATAATATGATGATTTGAGAATTAATTTCAATAAATATTCATTTGTTAATAAAACTGTTCTTTTGGACAATTTAACAACAATGCGAATTAGTATTGTATATATTATATACTGATGATTTTGGTTTGAATGAATTTTAAATATTAACGTTGAAATGGGTTGACATTTTACCTCTCAATGTAATTTACCTTTAAATTACACTAAGACAAAATCTCCGATCAGTCTGAAATATAAGATACTCATAATATGCACCATAATGGTGACAAAAAAAATGTTGTCACTATGCGGCATGGCTCCATCAATAGTGTAGTGCTGAAGGATATTTCCATATTTTTTAAATAGCAACAAAATCATGCCTGTGTTGAACATCTAACCTGGATAGACTTTTGTGATATTGGTATATGTATATCATGTGGTATTGGCATATCATTATTTTATTATGTAAAATCTTGCTTGAAATGTGATAATTTAGTAATATTCATTTGGATAAAAATTCACTACTTTAAATTATTATTATCTACCAGATGTGCAGAAATTATGTATTTACTGGTATATTTTTTAGTTGTATTTGTTATAAAATCAAACAATTACAACTAAATAATGTAGTTAGAAAATAGTAGTGCTGATTATTTTTAAACTGTTTGATTCTATGTTATTTGGGCATATAGAATTAAATTTTCATTTATGTTTAATAATTCTTTTTTGTCTGTCTAATTTTAAATGATCTAGCAATTCTTGACAGAAATTTATGTTAACTTCTGAAATCTTTATTATACTTTCCTTAGCTCCTTCAGTCATATCAATATCATTTATGTCTTCCACAGCTCCACAAATACAAAAAGTCAGAGATATATAATAATCAATCATCACAACTATAAAATCGAATATTTACATGATACATGTTTTATACCTGTTTGAATTATAATGAGATGTATTTCATACTGTCTTCTGTTTCTTCTTTTATGTGAACAACAGTTTCTGAAAGGGTCAGATATCTACTACCCATAAAAATATAATGGTTATTTGAAACTAATAATATGTAGAAATATCTAAAAGATGGAGTAAAACATCTATTTAATGCAGGTATTAACATGTATACATAGAAATATATTTGTTCTGTGTTACATTAAATAAAATTGTGCCATTATAGTTGTAGGTTGGTATGCATATGGATGTATTTACTATTAAATGTTTGCTTAAATTGAACAATATAATTAACTAACAAAAAAATTTGAAGTATTATGTCACTCCCATATTTAAAAAATTGTTTACAATAAATGATATCATATAACATATATATAAATTAAAAGAAAATATCTCTAATTACACACATAAGGTCACTTCACACATTTGCTTGTAATAGGTTGTATTATCTACATTGTGAAATTTCACATAGTGAAAACTAAAGATATTACAGTACTGGGTAGATTTAAAATATAATGATGTCTACATTAATCATTTTCGTAACTTAGTCTTAGTAACTTAGTAACTTATATATGTCTCAATTTGTTTAATTAAATCCAGTTGTAGATAAGTGCAGAATCTTTTATTTTAAATTGATTTTTTTACTCTTGTTCATTGATTTACTTTTTGCTTTTATCTTAATGGATGCAACTTGTTGAAAAATAATTTATATATTAATTCAAGGACTACTAGAATAACAGGATGTTCAACTGGGTATTATGCAGCTTTGAATGAATATGCTCGCTAAATTCATTGTATTTGACTGCAGCGGATAATTTCTCATGTTTTATTGACTAAATATAGCTATCGATTTAGAATGGGAGCTTTTTTGAGATAGCAGACTTACTATTATAGTTGTGTATACGTTACCATTGTGTAGCGAAACGGGGCCAAAAATGTATTCGGTAATTGTACTTTTGGATATGATTCAAATAAAGAGAAAGTCACCATGTATAGCTATCCGGATGATCCCCGGAAAGACAAAGTTGGATTGACAGGGAGTCCTAATATTCCAAAACACGAAATGTGTAGAAATTTATCGATTTACCCTTCTAGCCTCTCTACAATTTTTTCTGGATTCTCGAAGTCCCCTTTTCGTCAGGCAATTTCGCCCAATGTCAGAAATAATTAAAAACGGAAAATTTCTCAAGAAGAGTGAACATCTCTGCCGGATGAAATTCAGCGTAGCGGATTTGATACGCCAAGATGATTGGGACTATTTTCTAAAAATCTCTCTCTTTGAAGGACTTTTGATTGTGTCTTTGCATGCTTCTATGAAAATCAACGACGCGAATTTCACAGTTCAGATAACTAGAAACTTTGTGAAAATCTACTCAGATATCAATGGCGTCTGGATCGCTGGTCTAAACTAGAAGCGATTCTTCACCGAACAAGGTATGCTCAACTAACTGACACCATCACTAGAAATAAAAGGAATGACCAAATGTATGAATGAAAAAAATCTTGTCGGATCTATTTCCTGGAAAAAATCTTTTGAGATTTTAATCGACTGGTTTAATTTATTATCAATTGTTAAAAGAGGTCGAAAGTACGTTCATCGAACACAACTAGATTTAGCCTTCAAATGTATCTTAAAAGCCGACAGTCCTACAGAATTCTGCGAACCTATTTAGCACTTCCTTCTTCAAACACAACTTTTTCAAACTTGTGGCGATTTTCTGATGTAGTCTCGGTGGATGAGGTCGGCAGAATTTCACCTGATATTTTAGACAAACTTGTTGATGCACAGAAAACAGGATTACAGAAACCCTAAATGAAATTGACTTCAAGGAGCCTAGACAGGAGCAACATGTGATCGCCAAATGGAGTGACGTCATTGATTTTTACAAATCTGAATCGGATTGTGTGATTAAAACAACGAGATTGTTAATAGCTCATGTTTTCTCTCTGCTTTAGAAAAACCAAATGTACCTCTTGTCCTCAACATGATAAACGCTAAAAAACTGTTGCTACTCCCCAACTTCAAAAGAAAACCCACACTGCGACTTTCGTTTCTCATCTCGATCGTCGTTGTGGGATACTCAATGTCAAATCTCCAACTGCTCATTTAAAGTTAAACGATCTGTCGCCTCCAATTCAATCAAGTAAAGGATTCCAGAATCAACAGACTCAAGTCAAGTCTCTGGTAAATTCTCTAAAATCAACCGCTATTCGAAGACTATTCATGGATACGTCGATCTAATAAACCAGCTGATTCAGGTGAAATAAATACTTTACATGCTACTAGGACATTTTCAAACTTACGACCTGGAAGGACAATTCGACATTCTTATACAACTCAGTGGGGGCTGATTCTTTATCTCTGTCGAACAAGTCTTTGCTCAGTCCGTTTCAGGTGGCTTTGTTTGATGGACAAGTTGGATATTGTATTTAGCTCAACTGACCATCGCTCTGAATGTTGTATTTCCCCATTCTCCAAGAAAGAACTGGATTCCATATGGACTCTGTTATTTCTAAGTTGGATAACATAACCGATATGGAAAAGTCTGCACTTCTTTACATCATTGACTATATCAAACTATCACTAACTATATCAAAGAATGCCTACCAAGATCCACCATGGTGAATTCTCTAGCCCACGAAGACTTCTTGCTCTTGTATCAAGAGGAAAACTTGTTTACCCAACTGATGAAGTATTCGCATAGGCATATATACTGTAATACATCTGCCAAATGTATTAACAAATGCACGGACGTTTTTTAACATCTACATGACTGATTCTTTTTGTCCCTAACAAATGTGCCGGCCATTTGTCGATGCATTGCACATTGTTTTGTTAAAGGGCTTGTTACACGAGACGCGGATATTGCCACAGTAAACATGGCATCGATCTTGAGACGACAACAGAAGTTGGCTAATTAACTGTGAGTAGCTATGCTACAACGTTTGAGACTATTATAATCTTGTAATTGTGTCAATTATAGGGCCGGGGCCTATGTGATTAATGTATGTAATATATTGTATACTGCATGTATGTATGTAATGTGTAATTAATTATTTATAAAGTTAACTAAGCTGTTTTAGTTTAAATAAAAAATGATAATATTGAATTGTTATGTGAATTGGAATAATTATGCATTTACCTGGAACCAATAAAAAGCGGGAAATTATCAGCTTCGTCCGAAAACTCTGAATTTAGCCAGCCTATTCATTCTAAGCCACATACTACCCAGTTGAGCTCTTCCTGCTATTCATAGTAGTCCTTGATTAAATAAATATATTTATTTAATTGTTATTTTGACTTTTGATTGTTTTGATTAGTTTTTAAATTTCAATTATATATATCAGTATTAAATAACAACATGACAAATATTTTAAATATTTAAAATATTTTTAAAAAATTAATTGGCTTTACCCTTCAACTATTTTTTATGTATTGCTAATTGTCAATTCAATAGTCTTCACATGACTGAATTTAGAAATTACACAAATTCTTATTTTTTACCAATATATTCTTTTTGGTAAATACTAACGAACTTTGAGTGAGCGACAACTACCCTCACTTTTAACTATAAGATTAACATTCATACTAACAGTAACAATGAACAAACTAACCATGCTTTTTATTACCAAAGCATAAAATAGGTGAGATTCTGGGTTATGGAAACATATAGTAGAAGCAACTATCCTTTTAGAGTAGTATGAATACTTTTAAGAATGAGGATTCTTGTTACTCGTAATAAAATCTCTGGTCAGTATATATTTTTTATCTTTGTAAACTTCAGATTTGTGCAAACTTATCGATGTTTTCATTCATATTATAATATATTTCATAGAACGATTTCTTATTTGATAGTGTTATTTTCATTGAGAGGTTATCCTTCATTTTAGATTATTTTCTCTTGCCAATGCTGGACAGCTTAAAAATTATATATATATTAAAGTTTTTATTTAAATTTTGTTGTATTTTTTGCAGGAAACATTGAAAATACTCAATTTTCCAGGTTGGAACGCCATTATAATAGCATAAGACCAGCTACCAATTCCAGTTCGAGCAATGTTAACATAGACCTTTTTTTAAATGCTGTTAAAAACGACTATCTTCCAGAATTAATAAGATTGAAAGAAAGATCTCTTAACCCCGAGCTTGGTATTAAAATTGCCCAAGTAAAGCGATATTTTCAACTACTTTTCCTATCTGTCCGGGAGTTATTTCTGTAAGTTTTCCCAATTTTTACATTTACAGTATTATCTCAAAAACCATTCCTATGTTACCTTTGGTATTATAAACTCACTATCAAGAATGATTACAAAGGGGTTCGGGAGTACTATGGCTGAAAATGGAAACCAATATCGAGAAAACTTTGTTGTCGAAATTGTAGACAATATTGTAGATTATCAATTTATTTATTACTGTATAGTTTGGTTTTTTAATAGCAGAATGGAATCATTTTATCAATACTGATTGACAATTTATATACAAATTTATCATTACAATACAGCATAATCCCGTTTTAAGTGGTCACGATTTATGACACACTAAGACATTACGTACCCTTTCCTCAGTTCAAGCTGAAATTGTATTTAAATATACATAATTATAGCCTGGTTGTAACATGCATTGCTATAAGGGACAATTTTGGACATTAAGTACACACTTGTTTTTTCCAATCATCACTTTACCTGGTATATGGGCTATAAATATACATTTCTGAAAAATTCATCTATTCTTTCATAGTGCTTGCTTGTAACATTTCTATGGTTGATTCAACGTGACTTAATTATGTATTATGTTCCAATGTATATATACATATTTTATAAATTGTTACGCATGTTACAATCAGGAGGGTTCACTATATTTGGAAAAGTTATATTTCATTATACCCTTGATATAAGACACATCGGTTATACGGCACATTTTTCAAATCACTTGAGTGTACAACATTGTAACGGGATTTTACTTTATATAATACATAATAATATGTAATTGTATTACTTGTCGATCGTGTATTAACTGTATATAATAATAATATGTATATGTATTACTGATAAATCGTGTATTAACTTAGGGAGATTCGATAGTTTATGGCACATTTCATGTGAAACCTCATGAGGCGTTTTTTGTATCAATAGATTTTGTCTGGAAACTATCAGCCAAAAAATTATTCAGACTGCAATTTTAATCGTTACACATAAGTATAACATAAATTAAAAATGGTCGATTACGAAGAATTTAAATGCAAATAATGTGGAAAGTGATTATTTTCATTTCACAAATGTTTTACCTAAAAATATAAATATTGTATAGTGTTATAGGTAGTCTTTAATCCAAAGGGATCCTCTTGACATTCAAATAAGACTTACAATTAAGCGGAAGTGTTTTGGAAAGTGCATCTGCGGTGAAAAATCTTTATGTTTTCGTAAAAACATTGTTTATTTAGTTACATGCAAATTATGTAATTCTATTTAACTTTTCAACTCGTATTTTCAAACACTTTAATTCCCCATCTTATAGTTCTGTAGATACACATGCCACTAAAGCCATTGTGTAAAACCATCGATCGATACTTTTATTACAAAAATTTATTGTTTGTAAAAGTGTTACCGTGTGAAAGGCTGTACATTCGCAAATACATGCCAGTTCTAACAACGACTGTTCACTCCCACAATTAACTATTTATAGTTCTACTATATTCCGCACATATTCACACTCATTGTCTGTCTCTCTCTTTCTCTTGTCTGTTGTATTTTTTAATGCTTTCCCTTTGTGTAGCACTGTTGTAACTATAGTAACACAGTTGTACTTTCCCTGTGGTTTTGTGTATTGATAAAGTGACATATGAAAGTTCAACACAGTTATCTATGTCACTATCAACACTTCCACAAACATGTATTGACTAAAAAATTATCATATCATGTTTTGCATGCATTTTATAATAACATTTTGAGGTAAAATAGACTATGACGTTATCACTCAATGTTTAGTCACACTTACAAATGTGTTTTTTTACAACTTTCTAATATTTATTCACAACTTTAAACATTCATTTATATATGAAGAAGTATTTTATTGTTCGTAAATTAGGCGCTCAACCTTTTTAAACAATTATTCTGGGTAAAGATACCATGTGACGTCATCAAGGGATCAATAAAATATTGTCTACTATTTCATTAACGAGTTATCTCATAATTATTTTAATTTAAAATAACATATTCATTGTATCATCATTTTACTTTTTAAGAAAATGTTTTTAATATTTTTATAGGTATATTTTTATCTGTTTATAATTAATTTGAAGTTGTAATCTATAAATTGAAATATTCGTTTTCCACGTTATCTGAACACAAAACTAGTAGCAGATACAAGCTTCCGAATGCGCTCTTCAGACATTTATTCAGTTTCTTGCTTGAGCTGAAAGTAATACCTATAGGAGCTTGATGTTATCAGAGAATGTTAAGTTGCGAGCTTGCGATATATACATGATTTGAGTTTTTCCGATTTAGGGAGATGCCAATATCTCTACTGTCGGAATCAAATTTGAAAATAGTGTTTGTACTATGTATATGTTATTTTACATAAGCAGATTGTCAATTGTGAAGAAATTTATATATTCACATACATCTTCCAATTTATTCAACATGCGCAGTTTTCATAGACAATTCTAAATTGTTTTATAGTATATATATATATTAGCTTATTTTTCTATTTTGATCCTTGATGTTGATTGAAAAATCCGATAATAATAATTTGGCGTATAAACTCTGCTTATCTGACCCGACATGGTATTATGGGGTATGCAATGCTAACAGTGTGTATATGTCAAAGGGTTATCAAAGTGTATCGGTTACCAGTGTATCAAAGTCAGTATCGATTGAATAATAAGCATGCATATCATTTGTTCCGCATCTTTTTACCCAATGTGCATAATTCTTGAGACGGCTATTTAAAACAACCGCGCCTTCGACAATACATATGTATGGAAGGAAAATAAATATCTATTATTCAGTTTATTTCACATTTGAAACTGACACACTCCAAAACTAACTATCAACAAAAAATATTAACTGCAATATAGGATGTTCCTTTCTTGTTTGAGGCGTTTCTACCAGGCACATTCATGTCTTTACATTTATTACATACTACAATTTATGTTATTAGCTAACTTTAATCAACATGCGATAGGCTTATATGGACTCTGGCATAAGTTAACGGATATAAATAAGGTAGTGAGTACTACTCATGAGTACTACTCACTAGCTAGATAATAAATTATGCTAATGTGACAATGCTAATTAGTTAATGTGGCAAGCAATAGTTGATTACAATACATTTACAGAGGAGGATAATATGTCTTCATGGAAATAATACGAATTGGTTGCAAAATCATAAATTGAAGAAAACAGTACTGAATTATTTATTATATGAACATTACAAATCGAAAAAATATTAAGAGGCAGTTGTTAGACTGATATAAAACGCAATTTAAATTATCCTGATCTTATTTAAAAAGAATTAATTGTAATATATTTCACGTTATAAATGATTCTCTTTATTGGAAAGTTTTTTTGGCATATGTGAATTAGGTGGCCACTCCTTCTAAAGATAAGTTTATTAATTAAAAAAAGATTTTTACTAGTATATTATGCAATGTGTCTCAACATTTTTTAATTTGTATACTTTACTAATAATAATATTCGCTTGAAGTCAAGTTAAAACTTCATATTGTAACGCTTTACTTTATTCTAACTTTTTGTTTCTGTAATCTTACTACTTCAGGTCACCTAACACCGTATTGTTTGAGGAACGTATTAAACAGCTTTTCAATGAAATTATATTGGAAAGCTTATATTTCTGTTTTCCACCTCCATCCATAATAAAGAAGAAGACGGGAAGTACTCCCGGGAAAAAGTTTTCCGCTACTTTATATTGTATGATACCTGCACAAATGCTAAAGTCGCATCTACACTTTTCAGCATATTATTTAACTGAAAGTAAGTTTGTTCAGCTCCACATTGATCCAAGTAATCATCCCTCTTTATGTGTTTCTGAGAACCAGATTACAATTCCAACATCTAGCTGCACTATAAATGAAGGAATGTACCACTTAGAATTACGGTAAGATAATTATTGTATTAGATGTATATTTTTTATTAATTAGTTAATATGATACTGTTTATGCCTTAAACATAGCTATATTTAATTTATCTTTAACACAGGGTTCATAACTTGTCAGGGTATTTAACAATCCTTAAAAGTGTCAGGGTATATGGGTGTTTTTATCAAATGTCAGGGTAGATTTTATTTTGATATAATTTAAAAAAATTAATGCAATATTATATTTAAATAATTATAATGAGAATGAAAAATTTTCGCACTTCGCGAAAACATAAGTTAACTGTACCAACATATTATCATTATTCATTTATGTGTTTCAAATAAGATTGAGGCAGCATTAAATCGTACAAGATAACACATTATTATATAAGGATAACATTGATATAACTGTTGAAAGTAGATTGTTTTGCATTACATTGGGTAATATATAACCTACAGACTCCATTTTCGTCTTCTGATTCTCATTAACTTGATATTATATGATCATTTGTTCCACAAGAAGTTATAGTATTAGTAAAACTGATCAATGCAGGTATACTTTGTTATTTTTTATTTTATATGAACAAGTTGTTGTTCTTTAAAACTATAATTATTGCGCTCAACATAACAAAACAGTTTAGCTCTGTTTTCTAAAGTTTACGTTTGATTAAAATTGTTGTTCTATTACCGTTTGATTTGTCCTTTTCGTTTGATTACAATTTGTTTTACTGTGTAATAACATATATCGTTTAATTGAGTTTTTTTTAAAGTAACATTCCGGAGCGTTAGTTGACCGTATTAGAACCCACGCGGAGGGTTTAATTTGACCCCATTCTGTTCAAACGAGCACAGTTTCTAGAGAATTTAACTTTTATAAAATCTTGAGTATCTGCCCTAGTCTTCATTGGTTGTTCACATGGTATCAACTTTTTTAATTAATATTTTTTTGAACATTACTGATCTAAAATGTTGTAATAATGTTGATCTAATTTGTTGATGTGAATAACATTGTCCTTTCTGTTAAAAGCAATGGAAGAGCAAATGGCGATTTTTTTTTACTTGTGCGACTTTTTTCACGTCCATGCTATGGCGAACACTGTAAGTATGACTTAAGTCAAATATTGAACTTGTTTTAAAAAATACTGAGACCTAATAAATTTTTCTATTATTTTCAAATTTTTATGACAATTCTAGTGAGTGCCGAAGTTTAATAAACTACTTTTAAAAATCTAATCTTAAATATTACATTTAACCAAAAGCTACTATATACAAACTGAGCTAAGTTCAATCTTTGACTTAAGTCTTACTTACCTTCTTGGGAACCAGGCCCCTGTTCTACTAAGTTCATTAATAAGAGACAACTGCATTTATATTATTCACTCGTCCATTGTATGTTTTTCTAATATTTGCACATAACTAATAAGTATAACTATATTAGTTTTTAAAATTAATTTTGTTTTTCAATTTCGAAATGTCAGTGTGTATGTCTGGGAAATTTTGAAATGTCAGTGCATATGTCAGAGTGAAGATTTTTACAAACTGTTATGAATCCTGAAACAATTTTTAGTAAAATATAGTTAGTACTTATGACTAAGACATCCTTGCAGGTTACGATCCAGATGTTTATAACTGACATCGAATAGTTTGAACTATATAGATTAATTATAAATTGGCAGTTCCATAACGTTGTTGTTAGCATCATATTAATAACTTGGTAACTATGAATTACTGTCTTGTTGATATTAATTTAACCAGTAAATATCGGTGTTCAGACCATTGTAATCTGTCATGGAACAATTTCCGGACATTTTAGTACTGATAAAAATATTTATATTAAGTGCAACATTTGTTACGTGATTTCTGTTCTATTTTTGTAGCCATTCTATATAGTATAGCCTATAGTATCAAATTGCTTCTACTCATTGAATTCATTCAAGTATTTTTTCGAATCCGTTGAAAATCAAATATGCTTACAATTGGTCAGTAATCGAAATATACTTATATTTTGTTCTTTTCAGACTTCATTTTGTAAGATTAGAAAATAAGATTTCTATATTATAATCATATATTTCATTAAAGATAGGTATAAAACCTGAACATTTGTGAACTCAACATAATAGCTACAACTATATTTTACTGCGTCATTTAAATTCTACCAATTTTAATCAATTATTTTGATACAAATATAGCATGATTAGGTAGAATCGTTAAGAGTCAAACATAAATATATCTCCTACACTCAGAATAATTTTTCTGATCAAAGTTACTCGCTATTTGAAATTATATTCCATTCTGATACATCTAATACTAACCTACTTTTAATATCTTGAAAATAAATTTGATGTACATTTTAATTTATTAACGTTAAGATGTGCTTCAACACAGTGTAGGTAGTGCACGTTGTCTTATAGGAATTCTATTTATAGCATGCTTGGTTCATTATGCACTACTGCCAGTTTCTTAGAATTCAGTACCTTGGCGTCAATTGAATTCTTAGAATATACATTAGATAGGTAGTGTTCTTTTATACTGTATTTGTATATATATATATTGCATTTTCAGTATAGTTGGCCTCTTTGAATGATTATTATTGATTATCTTCGCACTTATGGTTTGATTTTGCCATAATAATATTTTTTCGTGTTACCTGCCTAGAGAAAATTTAATCAAAAGAAATACATTTCTTAATATGTTATTTCTTACTGCATTAAATCTGCTTAATAGAAAGTTAATTATCTTTTTAGTTATATTTTTATACTATTTCGCCATATATTTTACTTTTTGCCATTTTATTTGCGTCAAATATAATAAAGTATTATGTTGAAGAGAAAATTAGTGAAGAAAATTACATAAATAATTTTTTTAAATTTAGACTTTCACTTAGAAATTATAATTTTTAGCAGTCTATTCTGTTGATCCAAATTTTCTGCCATTCTGAAGAGAAATTTATAGTCCATTTTTTTATCTTTTAAAATAATCGAAAGATCTCGAGTTAATTCGAACTGCGGATAATCTGAACTTCTGTCTGATCTAAGTTTTATCTGGAAACGGTATCGTGTGTACGATATATAGGCCATGTGAAAAACCCAAAAGACATTGTGTAGAGATTAAGGCAATTCAAGAGGCAATCAAGGCAAAGGAACATGAACTGAAAGAGTCAGAGACCAATTTAAAATTGGCCTCACAGAAATGACCATAGCTAACAGTGTGAATACATTTCATATGAATAATCCCGCTTACATTTGTACACATAGGCCTATGCCATATTACACAATACCACGTAATACCTAAAGTAATAACGGTTCTATTATCAGTTTTGTAATCCAGATGTTTTAAACATTATACTGTGTATTGTTTTTGTAAGAATAAAAACGTGTTTTATTATACGGTTTCATTGAAAAAGTCTCTATTTTTGAGCTGGAGTTAATTTTTACGGTTTAACTAAGATTTTTGACTAAAGATTTTTACTAAACCGTTAAAGGGCGTTTTGGAATATCGGTGGAACTCCCTTAAGCCTAAATTTTTCTGGTTTATTTTGGAAGTTGGGATTTAACTAATTTTAATTAAAATAATCAAATTTCGTAGTTTACGTTTTTCTATAATTAATTATTATTGTAGATACACATTATCATTAAACTACAAATTAACAACTGGCATTTCTCAGAATGCTATTTTTAGATACTATGTATACTATGTATACTGTAAATGTGGAACCTATATTATCGTGTGGTAGTGAGTTTGAGGTACGCACTTAGATTTCTTACATTAGATAAACTATAATTTTCTTATCGTCATCGGTATTCTTTAAATCAAGTGACACTTTAAAGAAATCAAAGATTATAATCAACGGGTTAGTCTGAAATCTCGGATGTGCTTTTCGTATGTGCGTGATATGCTGTTCACATATTTGACAGCCTTTACTATTTAAAAGAACTTTCACTATTTCAAAATATCAGACCATGTGGCCAGTTGGATATCCATTTAGAACTAATGATCAAGGCCCTCCTATCTAGTGTTTGCTTAGGGTCCGGTCTGCAAATTATCTAAAGAGGTAAAAAATTAGCCGTAGTCTTTGTTTAAAATGTGTTTGCTAATTTAAACTATTCTATTATGTTTGCATATCTTTTCAGTTGTATCACGTTATTTGATTCTAGACTGTTACGTCTTTAAGGTATGACGACAATATTATGCTTCATTTGATATACATTTGGTCACACTTGGTTGCGAATTAAAGAAACTTATACTAGTCCCTATATATAGGATTCCTATCTAGGGTTATAAGTGTATGGTGCTTCTAATCTTTGTTCTATAACTAAGTTATTTTTGCAATTAAAACTATCTACTCAAATTAGCTATAAATCATAATGACATAAACTTATATTGAGTACTGAGGCACAATATCAAATGTATACGAGTAAGTACAGGAATAGTTAGGGTTTCAAGATGTTTTAATTGAGTCAGTGTTATATCAATGATTGTTATAGAAATCAAAAAATAGTTAAAATAATTAAAAGTTGCTTTTATGCAATGTATTTGTATGTTACACGTATGTTTGACTGTATTTATTGTAAATTCCAAAAATTAATAGTTTATAGTCAATATTAATGTTTATCGGTGTACCTGTTATTTCTATATAGTACGTGGCCTATATGTGTACTATGTATAACAGAAGGATTTTATTTTATAGGTTAATCTAAAAATAAATTACTATGTCAAATATGGAAATGTACAGAAATCGTTTTCTTTTTTTATTTTTGTGCATTATTTGCTTATTTTATAATTATATATCGTAACAAATTATACGTGTTAGGTCTCCTGTTTTCTAATTTCAGTGACATGCTACTCACCTTAGGGAAACTAGATAATGATCAGGGTGCCAGAATTACTCAAACAAAGATTTCTCTTGTCTTTCTGACACCTTTGAGAGTAGCCGGTCTTGAGAATAGTTGCTGTCTGCCCGGAATGATTTTTACTAAACCGTCAGTCGCTGTGTCTCACAGTTCCCAAGAAGACTTGGCTGAAGTCACGCTTTGGTGGGATGAATATTTTCCATTAAAGGAACGATCCGGTTTTGAAGTCGAGGATACCGTACCGATCGATATATTTATATCCCAAATCGCCAAGATAATCAGTAAAGAATGCTGGTTTCAATTGAGTAAAAACCACATCGATTTTCTGATGTCTCTACTACCAAACTCAAATTCCAACGGTGTCACTTTTCGCCAAATCGCATATGATAAGATGCGTGAATGCAATAAAAGTTTTTGGTATTGGCTTTGGGAAACTCGCAAACTTATTCGCAAGTGTCTCCAAGATATTGTGCACCGTAACATTATAGCAGGTTTTCTATCGCGAGACGACGCCGAAAGTTGTCTGCGTGATCAAGCACCCGGGACGTTTCTCCTTCGTTTCAGTACTACCGTTCCCGGTACCATAGTTATCTCGATGGTCGAGATGTTTGGCCACTTGAGTCACTGGAATCCGTACAACATGCAAGAATTACACGAAAAGGATCTTATTACCCGTTTAATGGAATTTACAGAATTGGAAACTATTTTTCAGTGGGGATCAAAAAGAGATATTCTTGAAAACTGCCAACCGACTGAGGTGCAAAGGCCACATCCCGGATATTCTCCAAGGGGGCGCGTTGTGCCTGAATCTCAGTTTGGTTATGACCAGGAAATTGAGGTAATGGACACGGTTGAAAATACTAGATTCGTTTCTTATATCGAAACGGGTTCTTCTTTGGATCCTCTTATGTTTGAAAATTAACTTTACATTTTTTCTATTACATTTTAAATGAAACGTTATTCTTTAAAAAAATAGAATTAGTCATTGTATGTATAGTAATTAATTCTTCAGCTGTTTTTGATATAGGCTATTCAGACCTTGTATTTTTTGTATTTGCTTCACATATTTTAAACTGCTTACTTGATTAATATGCATTATTAATGGGTGTATTTGTGCTGTGCGTATACTTTATATTATGTTTATTAGATATGTGATGCTACTTTATAATGCGGTTAATTTGTTTTGTGAGCTTTCATTTTATTTAGAGTATATACTTACATTTAGAAAATATTTATTGATATAAATATAGTGTTGATGGACATTTATTACTAACTTTTTTTTTCAATATTGTTTTTAAATCACAATATACCAATAAATATTTTATGTCAACCATTTTGTAATATTTTTATTTCACGTCAACTAGATATTGATGTATTGTATTCGCCTTTTTCACTAACGATCATTTGAAAGATTTTATAAGTAAATTTGGTCAAAGACAATATTTAATTAACTAAACTGGTAGTAATATAATAAATGTATATAGATCCTTTTTACTCTTGTTTGAACATTTTGTTATTATTTTTAAGTGACTTACTCTAAAAAAAAAGGTTGGAATAATATCTAACAATTGACATATATAAAACGATTTAAAACTGTTTTACTGTCTGCAGGCCGCAACACTTATTCCGCAAAAAATTGTTTTAACAAAATAGCCGTAACAATTGAAGCATTTCAAACAAATGCATGGACTATGTAGCCTACTCATATTGCTTATTATTAGTCTAGTTCCTATGCATAAACCTACGATGTTCTGATATAGGCTGCGAGTAAAAACGTGTTTATGATAGCCTATACTGTATAGATTTTTTGTTTACTTTATTACCCTATTTTAAATAAAGAAAACAGATTAAGTGACTTAAGCCTTTCTAAATTGAGCAAATAATTAATTTTCGTCTACTATTGTTAGTAACAAAGTCAAAATAAGAAATCGATCGATAAATGTAATTAACTGGCTGGTCTTTTCAATTACCTTTTACTAATTATAATTTAATATTGTTACAAATTCTTTTTAACCAGAAAGTACTATATGCGTTTATTGTGCAGAATAATTCTCGACCCCAAGAAATGTACGACTTGTGCACCAAACATAGCTCAAAATGTGCAGGCATATCTTTGATTCATGCCTCAGAGGGAGTTTTTGGATGCTTAATCTAACTCCTATAACACTCACAATCGGCTTGGATAGCCAAAGCCGTATACCTCAACTATATGTATGCGAACTCCATATTATCATTTTTGAAGTTATGAATAGACTATATTGTAGAATATTAGAAATCATACTAATCTATATTAGAATGCACTTAAATATTATATAAGGCTTAAATATATTCTCAATTGACTGGTCAATATATATAGACTGAAATCAGTAATAGAGACTACAATTTTTAAACAAAACATATTGTTGTACCTGTATCCCCTTAAATGTGTGAAATTATAAATGTAGGCTACAAACAAATATTTATTTTTAAAATCTTGGACTACCTCCTTTTACATTTCATAGATCCGCCCCTGCGAGCTGCAAAAATGCATAGTTACAGTTTTACAATGGTTACTACATACAATATATACCCATTCCTTCTCTTGATTCTATAAACCCTACGTATATTCCTCCCTTCAATCGTTACTTCATTTTGGGAACGCCTTGTTTTCGAAGATTTTAGTAAAATTTAAATTTAACAAAAAGCATGTGTTTGTTTTTGGGGAAACTTTGAATTTAGAAAAATAAGTATATATGTAAAATATAGAAAAAATATCTTAATTTTTATATCTATATCTTTCGCTATATACAAGTTACTAAAACTATAATATGTTATATATGTACATGAAGCTTTTGATCCACTGTCCAAGCTTTGACAAGTATATAATTCATCTGAATAAAATATATATTTAATTGTGTGTATAGTTAAAGCTTTATGTTGTTAAGGCTTGTAATTAAACTGTAATCTAAAAATCAAATGGCAGTATGGTTTTTAACATATAGAGTAAGTTCATATTAAATTCATGTGCGCTTAAATGATTACGCCAATATCTCGATTTTAATAATGAATTGTAGAAAGATAATTATGTGTAATATTATGGAATAACCATAAAAATTCGAAGAAAAATGGGATAATTGTATATAGCTATATAAATAACTATAAAAATGCGATAATATATAACGCATCTAAAGCTTTATTACTTCGATTACGCTATTTGTAATTGTATTAAAATGTAAGCTACATATAAAGCTAAAGCCACTTTTATTCACATTTCCAGTTCCAAACCAAAGAATATATAGTAGAATGCATTTGTTCAATAATATAATATTGCATTTTAAATATATAAACTAAACTACATATTATAAATAATGTTTTATTGGTGCAGATTACTATCCGTGCATAATGCAATAATTAACAATGACAATAAAATCAATCGTAGTAATTTATAAGTCCATGAATACAATCATCAAAAAATAATTTTATTCGATACAAAATATTTTATATGATCGTGCCTTATATAGTCAATATAATACATGTATGAATACTCTAATGTACGTGCTAATCTCAATATTTCAATACCTCGCTATAGCCTTATCTAAAAAATATTAAATTATGTGTTCCCTATCCACATATATTTTTTCCTAGTATTAATTAACTTATTTTTACCTAATATTATGTACTCAATTGCATTTATTGTTCATAATATTCATATGTTAAACATTATAAACATTGTATTACAATACAATACATACAATACAATATAAACATTGTAATATTCACACCAGGATTATGCGTCATGATAAAAGGTAAAAGCTTGGTTATTTTGTACTAATTGTAATAAGCTTCAAATTTTATTGTGGTTTTTCTTTTGCATTCCTCACACAGTGACCATTACTGATCTTTATTTATCATAATTTGATTGTTTAAATATTTATTTGTTTACGGTTGTGTCTGGATATTTAAATATTTAACAGAATGCAAGAAAGCTTATCAAAATCTTTCATCAATAGTAGTTCGTATTAATATGCTAGTGAAAAACATAATATTTATAGATTTATTAAAAAATTTATATGTAACATTATATAAATGATATGCTTGTATGGACCAACACAGGGAGAGTATTGTATTAAACAACTGCCTAATTTATAAACTGAAGAAGCTATATATACAGGGTGTTTGTAAAGTAACGCAACACTAAAAAAATGTAATTACTTCATTTCAATGCAACATATTCTATGAACAAAGTAAGGTATACAAGACTATCTATAGTTAAATTTAAATCCATATGCATGCTGTGTATTGATTTAACTGCATGCACATTATTATTTAAATCCATTTGCATGCTGTGTATTGATGTAACTGTGTGCACATTATTTATTTTTGAAATGGCTTTAAGATTTGACTTGCAAGAATGTATTAACATTGTAAAAAATTATTATGCAACAGACAATGCAGCAGAAGCAGGATGATTAGCAGGCGCCCATTCTCCTAGTCATTCAACTGTTCTACATTTAATAAGAAAATTCGAAACTACTGGATCAGTCACAGATCAATCACAAAGTGGTCGTCCAAGTTTGTACAACAATGCAACATTACAGACTGCAGTTTTAAGAGAGATAAATGACAACACACCATCATCGACCCGACGTATTAGAAGTCAACTCACCATAAACTCAGATTTTAATGTTAGTTACTCAACTGTTTATAAAACTTTGATTACAATGAAAAGAAAACCATACACCCCACGTCTCCTACACAAACTAAATGATGATGATCCTGATAGGCATCTGGAAGCCTGCCAACATTTTCAACAAATGTTTGAAAATAATCCAAGGGCCGTCGACCATATCATATGGTCCGATG
>JAUZND010039912.1:0-21205 GCA_034780555.1 Coelogynopora nodosa
TGTGTGGTAATGTGTGGTACTGTGTGGTGCTGTGTGGTAATGTGTGGTAATGTGTGGTAATGTGTGGTAATGTGTGGTAATGTGTGGTAATGTGTGGTGATGTGTGGTAATGTGTGGTAATGTGTGGTAATGTGTGGAAATGTGTTGTAATGTGTGGTAATGTGTCGGTAATGTGTGGAAATGTGTGGAAATGTGTGGAAATGTGTGGAAATGTGTGGAAATGTGTGGAAATGTGTTGTGATGTGTTGTAATGTGTCAGTAATCTGTCAGGAATGTGTGGTAATGTGTGGAAATGTGTCCGTAATGTGTCGGTAATGTGTGGAAATGTGTCGGTAATGTGTGGAAATGTGGTAATGTGTGGAAATGTGTGGAAATGTGTTGTAATGTGTGGAAATGTGTGGAAATGTGTCTTAATATGTGGAAATGTGTCCGTAATGAGTCGGAAATGTGTGGGAATGTGTGGAAATGTGTGGAAATGTGTGGTAATGTGTTGAAATGTGTGGAAATGTGTGGAAATGTGTGGTAATGTGTGGAAATGTGTTGGTAATGTGTCGGAAATGTGTCGGAAATGTGTGGTAATGTGTCGGTAATGTGTGGGAATGTGTTAGAAACGTATGTCGGGAATTTGTCGTGTAGCGATGGAAATATATACGAACATTTATATATCGATATCTATGTTTGATACTTAATTGAAAGGCTAAAAGAGGGACAAGATAGTCCTCCATTTTCCTTTGTTTTTCCTTGCACCGTTTTTATTCCTCCCTTTTTCTCCCAGCATTATTTATATATTTTCTCTCTTGATATTCTATACTTTCTTTCATTTTACTTTTTTCGCTTGTTTTCATTTTCATTTTTTAATCTTTCTAGAGGAGGAGGATACGTCCCTCTTTCTCCCCCTGTTCAAGTATAGTTTGACCTCCTTTGAACTTAGTGTGAAAATATGTCGAGCCAAAGAGTAAAAAAAAGCCCATAAAATCAACAAGAATCTGCCGGTTGCTATAACCTACTATAACAGAATTAGCTAACAATAGCTAGCAATAGAGTAACTATAAACATGCTACAATCTCAAGTCACTAGTTATTTATTAGAATTTCATATAGGTAGGTCAAGAGACTTATGTTTCAAAATATGCTATCTGCAACATTGCTACTTTTGTCGTGCCAGCACCTATTCTGTTTCATTCATAAGTCACTGCAAATCACAATATCACTTTGCATAATGGTGTTCAACAACAACTCTGACTTCTTAATCTTTGATCATTTTCATATTCGGATTATTATTTGTTTTAATTTCATACCTTTGACTGACTCATTTACAGATCAAGAAGATCTTAATGTAAATTTTTATTTTCTGTATAGTTCAATATAATCAACAAAGTATAGTAAAAAAAATGAAATATTCAAATTGAAAAAATTGCGTCA
Source organism: Coelogynopora nodosa (assembly GCA_034780555.1). Taxonomy (NCBI): domain Eukaryota; kingdom Metazoa; phylum Platyhelminthes; order Proseriata; family Coelogynoporidae; genus Coelogynopora; species Coelogynopora nodosa. The sequence goes on from JAUZND010039912.1 coordinate 1,422, forward strand.
AATTTTTTTAATTTTTTGCGCTTATGTTCTATTTTTTATGTTTTCGCGCCACAAATGATATTTAAAAACTTATAGCGTGTAATCTATTTTATTCAGTGAATAGATTCATAAATATTAGCCTGCCCTTGAAAAGAATCATAAAATAACATTTAAGAGTGTTTTTATACAAATATTGTGGATTATGTAGCCGGATCTTCCAAGTTAAAAGTTTTTCCGTTATCGAAAATATTATGTTATACGAAACATTTATCACTAAAAGTGTTTAATAGAACAATCAAGACAATCATTCATCACAAAATCGCAAAATGGAGAGAAGGTAAGAATAAAAAAGACACAGATTTTTATGTTTTATTTGTATTTATAAACCGTAATACTTGAATTTTTTAAATATTTAATTTACTAGTATATATTTTCAATATTATAAATAAATTGACAAATAAATGCACAATGAGGCATTATCATGATTACGTCATTTATAAAAATTTAAACTTTTTTAAAGTTCAATTTCGAATATATACATTTCATTGATATTTTTATAATTGATAATAAATAAACAAATAAATAAAACAAACTAGTTATTAAATTATCAAAAATTATTTTACATAAAGTAAAATTATTAAGTAAAGTATTTATTTCTATGCCAGCAACCACTCATTTTTTTGAAAACATGTACATATATATACAAGAAGTAAGTAAAACATATTTGGAACAACATATTATATAATTAGAGTAAAGCTTTCGATTTTTAAATCATTTTAATAGATAAATAATTAATTGTGAAGCCATGTAAATTCCATAAATTTGAAACTGAATTAATTTTTTTAATTTACAACAATAGAAAACATAGTGATCGATGATTACAAAAAGTAATTTAAATCCATATGTACAGGTCATATATAAACAATTTTAGATAACATTATAAAAGTACTTAACAAGATCGTTATGTCTTTTGTTCATTCCCATATTTATAATTTTGCTATATTCGTCTTCGCAAAAAAGGCGATCGTTTACATTCCAGTTTTTATTATTATTCAAAATAGTGATTATGTATTGATTATAATTTGTTTGTTAATAATGTTCTGCAGTTTCGATGAATTTTTCATTTCCTAATTTATGTTGTTTAATATCGCTACGATGCCTGATATATTGTACGTTCAGAAAAAGTTTGTGATGTTCACTTGTTATATATTTACAATTCTTTACATGTGATAATACTGTGAGTTTTGGGTGTTACGTGACTACGTACGGTATTTTATTATTTATTAATTTTGGTTTTATTATCTCAATTAAAAGATCTTCTCTTTTAGTATCAAACGCGACATTTATAGCTTTGTCAATCAGATAATGAGAATAATCACGAGCTAAAAAGTATGATTTAAATTCAGTAATACGTATGTAGAAATCTGATTGACGAGAACACATTCTTTTTAGTCTTAAAAATTGGCTTTTTAGAATTCCAGATTTACAATGGGAAGGATGGCAGCTATTAAATTTCAAATAAAAGCGAGCGTCTGTAGGTTTATTGTATAAATCACTATTTAATTTACCATTTTCGATTAAGATTGTTGTATCTAAAAAGTTTACACTTTTTTAAATGTATTAAAGTTTAGTTAACATATCCAGCCTTTTACTATAAATTTGAATTAAATTTATAAACTTGTGAAGTTCATTTCCTCCATGTGTTCATATAAAAAATATATCATCTAAATAACATACCATACTGTAGGATTTAACTCTATGTTATTTGAACATTGTTTTAGCATTGCTGTTTTAACATTAGTCAAACATATGTACAATGTATTAGCTAAATTTGGTGCTGTTGGAATTCCCATTGCAGTTCCTTTTGTCTATAGATAGCATTTTCCATCTATCACTGTGTATAGTGAATTTATGTACATTGTAACAAATATTGTTTGTGGTAAATTTTCTACCTTCTTTATTTTATTTAAAAAATCAGTTGAATCTTTTATAAATGAAAGACTTGATGATGCAGCAATTGGTCTTAAATAGTGTGCACATAAATGAGATATCACTTCTTTACAAGATCCATTTCCAGAAACAATTAATCTACCTGGTTCACCATGTTAAGGTTTTGTGTATTTTCGGAAGTATATAAAAACGCGATATTCTGGAATTAGAGCGAGATAATAATTTTAGTTCTTCCTCATTTAAATATCCATCGTTGTAAATTAGTTTTAAGTAGTCAGCTAGTTCTTCTTCGTATTCATGTGTATAGGACAAGTACATATGTGCTAAGTACAAGCAAAATTCAATCGAATTTAATCCCAAAAAATAGCCTTATTAATACGTTTTTAAGGAAGATATATAATAAAGAAAAAAATTCGAACAATTTGATATCAAACGAAATCTAATTTGGGTATTAGTTCCTTCCCTCTCTTCCTTGGTTTCTAAAACAATTGTACAATAGGTGAAAATCGTAAAGAACACATAATTTTTTAAAAATATTTATAAATATAATTTAATCAGAAAGAAAGCTCCTTTTAGCTACTAATCTTTTATTTCCTTTAAAATCGAAATGAACATATTAAAAAAAAAGTGCTGTATGATATCTGCACTATTTAATGTATACTTTGTTATATTAGGATGTCATGTTAAATGGAAAATATATATATTTTTAAAATTATCCCATTATTAATTATCTTTATAAAAATTAGAAAAAACCTATTTTTAGTAAAAATAATCTCTTAATTATATAAAATCTGTGTGGAATAAAGTTATATTAAATATTGTTTAAAGGTGTTCAGAATATCGTTATGGCTAAGATTAGTGGGATGCTTCAACGTAATGTTTTTGGCGTATTTTTTAATTATTTTAATTTGATTTGCATGGTAATTGTTTGCTTGGTCATCCGAAGCTCTTCGAACCACTCATGGTGGTTAAGAATAAGAGTTGACTTTATTTCTCTTAAAGTTCTCTTAAAGTTCTCTTAAAATATAATGAAACCAATATTTCAGTTTTTCTTCATAAAATATGTGCGGAACGTCAAGAATAATTGTGATACTCTTCATATAGGTAGCCATACAAAATTATTGGCTAATACAAAATCAATAACTAAATATTGCAAATTGGCATAACAATTTAAACAATGATCGCCTATATGTGTGTTTGTAACTTGCAGCTATTGTGTCTGAAATGGTAGTTTTCTCTTTTGTTTATTAATGATATATTTTAACTACAATGTATCTTAATTATTTGTTTTCAAACATTTTATCTATTCTGTCATAACATATTTGAACTTCTTATTTTAAATGTTGTATTCAATGGTTAACTAATTGGTGTTTTAGTTATGCTCAAGTTTACTTTTATTTTAAACATTTATAAATATAACATAAGTAATCAAATATAAGCTACAAATTACGTATAGTTTAATTACACAAGTTTTAATATACATAGGCCTATGTTCTAATATCAATAAGTGATAATATACACAAGATATATGGTACTTAAACGTAAGCATGAATTTATATAAATTATATTTTTATCAATGCACAAAATTTTTGCTTTACTGAGTCGTTTAGTTATCTATTTGTTTGAAAACACTATATTGCAGATTGTTATATAAAATGCCTATTTCAATCATATTCACACATTTTGGCCATGACAAAAGCAGAACTTGCCGTTCCTTTTAAATCCAAATAATCATTTAAACTTATTGATCGCATGTTCTATTTTATGTAATCAATACAGTTTAGCAAAGCCCATAAAATAATTAATAAATGTTGTGCCACTCAATCGATTTTTGACATTTTAACAAATAATGTAGTTTAAACATGTCTTTTTGTTTGGTTAATTGTTTGTTATAAGACATGATCGGATTTTTTGTTGTTCTTTTTCATCAAATCTTTATTTTCATAATACTCTCATCCTCTTTTAAACCCTATAAAAATAAAATTATTTAATATGGTTTTGAAACAGATTTTGCAATAAGTATTTTTTTTATCATCATTATTAATATCTTACAGGATATGTCACAGTGTGATAGCCTGTATAAATATTTATTTGAAATTATAAAATATTATTAAAAATTATACGATATAAAACATATAATTTTCTGTAGACGTATAATTTCTTTTCATAATATTAACGAACTGTATGCCAGATTTAGTTGGCGACACGTTGACCAATCAAAATGAAGCAGACAGACAAATTCACATATTATATAATATAAACATGTATATAAACGTGATATAACTCTGTATCGCATATCCTTTCTTGATATAGCCTACTTATTACAGCCATTAACTTGACAACCTTACATTGCAATGGCTTTTGCGAGAATTTCGTCCGATGGTTCGACGCCAAGAAGCAGCACATCTTCCGATGGTGGCCTCACGCAAATCAACCTGGAAGAGCACTACTCAATACTCAGGGAGCTTGGATCGGGAACCTACGGGAAATCCGTTCTTGTCCGCTGTCGTGCAACCGGCAAACAGATTGCGATCAAGTTGATGAAGAAGTCACAAACAAATTTTCATGACTTTTTTCGCGAATTTCAAATGAGTTACTTTCTATCTCCTCATCCGGCTATTGTGAGCAGTTACGATGTCGCTTTTGAGACCGTCAGTCACTTCGCTTTTGCTCAGGAGTACGCTCCACTTGGCGACCTCTTCGACTGTATTGAACCCCAGCGGGGTCTGGCTGAAAGCTCTGTCAAGCTCATCGCAACACATCTGGTCTCAGCTCTCGATTTTATGCACAGCAAGGGTATTGTTCATCGTGACGTGAAGCCAGAAAATGTTCTCATTTTCAGCCCAGACGTTTCTCGAGTCAAACTTGTCGACTTCGGTATGACCCGTCATGTTGGTACTTTGATACGCAAGACAGGAGATGGTATCCCCTACACACCGCCAGAAATTTCACAATTACAATATGAAGAGACTTATGTCGTTGATACTTCGGCTGATGTCTGGGCTCTCGGTGTTCTAACCTTCTCCTGCCTCACTGGGAACTTTCCATGGGAACTCGCTATCGAATCTGACCCTCACTATCAGGCATATCTTGGTTATCACGGAAAGGGTTCTACCATCTTGTCTTCAAGCAATAAACCTCCAACGCAGTTTGATCGAATCTCGCCGCGCTTGATGCAACTTCTGGGTCGGATGCTCGAACCTCGACCCGACAAACGTTGCTCCATTTCGGAATTTCGAAAATACCTCAACGACGCCTGGCTTCGAGCGGACAAGCGATGCACGACAACCGCATCACTTGGGGACGATGATGTACCTTCCAAATTGCTATCTAAACTTTTAACCGATGAGAAAGCAGTATTCCTTCCTTTGAAAGAGCAGCAACTCTGTGACGACTCCTTAAACTCGTGTCAACTGGAACGAATGCTGAACAGGTTTGGAGTTCCAACCAATGTCAATAGTAAGACACGCGAGAGGAGGATCCATGACTGGCTGTTTCGGTCGGCAGAAAAGAGGGTGTCCATTAGCAGCCATTAAAACAATTAATTGTTTATATCAAAAACAACGTGTTAATAACATATCAATAATTTATTTTATAATTATATATCACTTTCTTATTTTTATACTAAATATTATAATATTTATATTACGAATCTGTGTATATACTTACAATTAATATACTTATTTATGATTAATCTATTCCATTGTATATTTAGCTTATAAATGTAATGTAATAAGTGTTTACTGATAGCATTATTATGTACAATACAATGTAATCTGCTTTGTAGTAGGAAACTATTACGATTTTGCTATTTAATTATTCAATACAATAATAATTATAATTACCAATGGTTTGTTATTTCGGGTAAAACTTGAAAAAAGTAATGTAGATATTCACAGAGATATACCTTAAAATATGGCAACCTCTACATATGCTACTTCTGCAATCAGCAATAATATATATATTTATAATTAAAAATTTCTTCATAATCTAATAATTTAGTTTTAATCTGTATTTACGATAATTCAATTATTTCTTAAGTGTTTCAACATTTGTATAGCACATAACATATAATATAACATATTTTATAACTTGCTGAATTTAATACATAGACGAGATATATACCCAGGTAAATGTTTTCTATTTTATTGCACCATGAATTGGAAGACGTCATTTGTTATTATGGGGTGATGTCATTTGTTATAATGAAACGTCATTAATACGATCAACAACGCGCGCGACACTTAATGCTGACTATAATTGGATAAATACTAAAAGCGATGCGCATTACGCATCTCAATGTAATCTGATATACCGTTATGCGCGAGAACTTTAATGTCATCAACATCTTTCATCATAATGGGATAATAAATATGTTTGTATGTAGTAAAACGACATTTTGAGACTCTAGTATCGATTGGCAAGGATAAAGACGGTACACAATCTAATTAATATTCAGAGAAGCAGTATTAATTGAATTGAATAAAAATCTACAAATGACAAAAATATATAAATGGTGCTAATTTTATAATATTAAATTACTTTACTATTGATTTCTTTTTAAACTTTTCATTAAAATATGCAGTTCGTTTATAAAAATATAATTTTTATATATTTGATAAAAGTGTTATTTTTATGTCATTATGTGTTACAAAATATTATTATTTCTGTTTACTGGTTTTTAACTTATTATTACTTAATAATTATATAATAAAAATTAATAAATAATAATTCTTAATTATTACTTAAAATAAACTTATTATTTTATTATGATAGCATAAAGAAAGACCCTTTAAAATATGTAGAAAAATCGAACAATGTAATATTAATAAATTCTGAGCAATACTCAATAATTCTAACTATTGAGACTATCCAGCTCACTTTGCATTATTTTAATCTTCAGAGGATATAAAATGGAGGTCAAAATGTCTTCTTCTGAATTTCTGTATATTGCTGACATGCCTTTAGCACTATAGCGACTAAGTGGGGGAAAAACGAAGCCTGGAAATGACTATTCTATTCTGAACTATCTATTCTATTATATCCGATTCTATTCTATGTTGTTCTATTGTATTCTATTTCTAGTTTTATAACATTTTGAACTACAACTATTTTTAAAGAAAACATTTGCTTACATTTGTATTGTCGATATGAATTGCTTGTATATTCATATTGATGAAATTGTATTAAATGGCCAAACTTCCCCTTTTGGCGTAAACCTCAAAATTAAAACCAAAATCAAACTAAACTCATTAAAAAAATTATTTAACGATTTAGGAATTATAAGTCTATATTTTGTTTTTCATATTATGACCTAACAAAAATACTCAATTGAAATATTTCTGTCGATAAAAATGTGCTTCATAGTTTTTGAACAATAATTTTAGAATTTTAATAAAACTCTAAAATTATAATTGTTGTCTTCGGGCTATAAAATTGCGTATGTACAATTTATTGCATCGAAATTGAAAGATTTTGAAAGTTATTTTATTTCTTTATAAAGTGTTAGGTCGTTAAGATTCTGTCAATTATATTTTAACCACATATATATATATGAAGCTCACACTATAATGCTTGCTTTATCTATAAATATTCATATTTTCCCAGGGGCTTAGTATGATTTAAAATTGCGGACAACGAATTTTGGTCGAAAGAGAGAAAAGAAGCTCCAGCCTTTAATATACTTACTTATATAATATAGAGCTTGTGCGCTCTTCCCTCGTTTTGGAACCCCATCTGAAGGATGAAACTTCCTTTTAACTGCAGAGCAAGCTTCTCAAAAAACTCTCTTTGACTAAATATAGATTGCAGAGCAAATATAGAAGGAACGCAAAATAAATTGATACTATGTATATGAAGGTCATTTGGAAAGTAAAAATGTGTCTAGTAAGAAAATCGGCAAAAAGGGGAAAATAATTCTCGACGGAAATTTTTAGTCAGTAAGAATTTCTTTCAAAGAAAACACTGTTCTTTTTGATATATCCGTATTAGCGTCGTATAGATAGCGTTTGATAGCCATCGATCAAATTAATCTAGGGCTTTTTAACGTATATTTTTTGTGGTTGTAAGGATCTATATATAGTATTGTCTCCAGCATTATTCCTTTATACTTTTGCAAGTGTTTATTTTGCCTTAGATGATAACCACAATCTATACATTATGAGTAGAACAAATATTTGTTATAAAGGGTCTTTATCATTGTGTCCATAAACAAACAAACAAACAAACAAATTAGCTTATTAAATGTCACTAATTTTTTAGTAGTTTTAGTATACTGTATATCTAATTTGGGGCCTAACCCCTATATAGTTATCTTTTTAAAAATAACAAAAGAAATTCCTATCAAAGTGCTCTTGTTTTTGTGATTCTTTGACTATAAAATCAACGTAAAATGCATAGCGAGGTGGTGGTGCCCCTCAATTGTCCTGTAGTGCAAGTCAAAGTGTCGGTCGGATATGTAGGTCAAACATGTAGGTCAAACATGTAAGTCAAACATGTAAGTCAAACAAATAGGTCAAAGTGTTATAAAAAATGAAAGTTTTTAAAGTGTTCTATTATAATGTTTTGATTTATTTATTGGTATACATACAAAGCTGTTACCTGGAAATAACTCATAATAATAATAATATTTAAATAAATAAATAATTATAATTATATATATATATATTGTGTAGTCATTTTCTTGAAACAAATAAGAGGATTATTTAGTTATCTTTAAAGCGGTGAACACAAAATTAATAAATTAATTTTAAAATAAAAATTGGTTAAATTTATTAAACGTCATTTTATGACATTTATTGAATAACGACATTGTATATGAAATATTATGAAACTCGACTATTAAATAGAAAATAGAAAAGTTGAATTTTATCTCTAATGATTAATCTATTAACATTGCATTTTTCATTTATGTCTTTACTTTTCTTAAACCACACGCGTTTATTTACCTATATTAGCATTAAGTCACCCTTGCTGGAAATTTTAATTTTTTTTTTTTTATTCATTTAGGTATCTTACATCATGTTAGTTTTAAATATATTTAGTAAAATTTGATTTTAAAACATAATCCTTTTCAAAATGTTGTAAAATTTGAATACAGCTTTTTTTTTAAAAAGAAAAGGTTATATAAATATATATGTATATAGGTAATAAACCTAGTTTTATTTAGTACCTGGAAATAGACATGAAAAATGTAATTAATTTATGGGCGTGGTGTATAAAATGTAATGCATGCTTTTCATAAATAAACCCAACATTAAAGTTTTTCTTTTCGAATGTACTGTGAAAATAATTTGATATGATTGTCACTAAAATTGTATTTCCAATTTTAAAAATAAAATAAAATGTACTTCCTATAGTTAAGCTTCTAATGCAAAGGTGAGAAGAGTGCGCCTGAGAATATTTACTTTTAATAATTTTACCATCTTCATGTCTTATCGTTTGAAACATGATATTTGTTTGAGTGTACATGCGTACATATAATGCGATTCCTTTGAACATATGCATATTTTCACAAGAATATATACAAAAAACCATTTATAATAATTGGGGACATTTTTTAAATATTACAATACGACACCTTAACGATTACGTTATATTAAGTATAGTTATGCACGTATTTTTTTAGTTCACCGATGTAAAAAAATTAAAACTATTAGTAAAATTAATTTTTCTAAGTTCTATAGAAATCGTTAGATCAAATTTTACAAGCACCATACCATTTATTTAATAATTTACTTAATATTCCATATAGAAAGAAAACACAATTAAAACAATCATTCCATAAATATTTTGCGTACAATTAGTTACCAAGAGTTACCAATTAAAACAAAAATTAATAATTAATGAAATTGCATTATAAAATTTGGGAGGTAAAACCATAAATAAGGAAGGAGATTTATCCTATCTCATTTTCGGTTTTATGTTTTGTTTATCTGTGAAACAAGTTTTTAGTTTTTATTTAGTGATGCAGAATATTTCCGGCATTAACTAATATTATAATAAACAATTAATAGATAAATTTGTAATTTCGAAAATTAAAACCGATAATTATCAAACAGGTTAACAAAACTTAGTCGAAGAAAATAATGCATTTTAAATAAAACTATTAATTAAGTCAATATTAAACAGCTTATAATGTTTAACAAAAAAATTGTTGCACTGGTTGACTTAATTTGTTTTTAAAAAAGACCATATATATCAAAGATATTTAATTATTCTTGTACGCTTGATTAAAGAAAATTAGGTATTATAGTAACGTCATTATTCAACCGAATCGGTTAAATAATTAATAATAAAAAAACATAATTCTTATCAATGTATTGATAAAGTGATTTTAATAAATAATTACTTTTAAACTTGATGTACTTGTTGTAACAGTTCCCAATTCTGTAATACATAAAACATATTAATTTAGAATCAAGGTTCAACAGTGTATAAGAGACTTATTTAGTCAAGAGATGCAAGAGACGCAAATGCAACATTGTATGCTTACAATTAAGGTAAATCGGTTTCCATTTTCTGACACAGTCAACATAATGTCCACACACATGGTACATTTTCAATTATAGTAGCTAAGTTTAAAGACAAATGATATAATTCAGACCGATTTTTGCATTATACATTTTAGTATATAATATGAAAATATCACATTAAAACAATACAAGGAAAATATACAACTACTATTAGTTTCGGAATTTTGTCTCCTCAGAGGAGATTAACAACAGATCTAAAAAAACGTATATCCTTCCTAGAAACAATGGCTGAATCAACTACAATATAAAAATAATAATTTTTTCATCAGTTGAGACCATTAAAAAATAATTCCCTTTTTTCAAATATATTACAAATAATTGAATTTTCAACATGTATTTTTAAATGTTATATGCTGAAAAGTTATGAAAAATGTTTGCTTTATCTTATGCAACTGTTCTCCATCAAGTGACATTGCTTGCGAAACAGATATATTTTTGTAATAGTATAATATATGAAACATTTGACAAAACAGAAGAGAGTCGGAACATGAGAGTCCGAGAAGACAACAATGAACACCTTCAACATATTATACAAACACGAGTCTTAACCACTCGGTCATTCCCTAAATGAAACAAAAGGTACAATAAATTAAGCCTAGCTGAAATATTAAGCTGTCATTACTCTTGATGTATGTATTAAATTGTACTCGTTTTTTTTTCAATAAATTGACCTTTTTAAAAACGATTTATCACAAATTAACAGAATAAGAGAAAATTGTTGTTCTATTCGCAACGAAATGCATAACATAAGTTATCTAATTAAATAACGCAGGTGACATCATTAATAATACAGTGTATTTGTCAACAAAATAACAATATCCATTGTTAATATGTATCGCATCAATCTTTGTTCGACTGCAAACCCTTCATCCCCCCCCCCCCCCTTCCCTCCCCAAAGATATCTTTCCCACAATATAGTACTGAAACGAAACAAAAGCTAACAAATTTATCCACGTGTCTCTATGTCGATTAAAAATACACGTGATACAAATGTAATTCAATCGAAACTATCATCCATTAATCGCAAGATCATTTTTTATTAATGGTCTTTTTATTATCCAAAAAGACAGTTCATTATCGGTTAAATTTTACGTCATTTACTTAAAGAAAAATCATTGATTATATTGAACTATTATTTAACTGAAATAATATATATTATTGCGCATATTAAATATTATATTGATTCAAGAAAGTTTTAATTAAAAACAATTATTTAAGTATCGTAATTGTATATCGATATTTTCATTTGAAAACTATTTTTTCTATTTAAAAAAATACGTATTTATATTAAACGAAATTAATCCGTATTTCAACTATAATAATAATGTTTAAAATAATATATGTAAAGTATTTGAAATATACTTTGATGTGTTAATTAGCGTTCATAATTCTTAGTTGTACAGTTTATTTTAATTTGTTGGTATACACAAAAATTATAATTATGTATAACGTTTATTTCAAGTTGGTCACATAAAAAAGAGTTTGGTGTGGGTAAGGTATCTTTATATAAATGAGAAAAAAGGTGTACACCCCCTTCAAAGTCTAATGCCGTAGAGGGCCGATTGAATGACCACTTGACCGCATGCGACTATTGGCTGAATAAATGAATTAATGATTGATCAATGCATTTATAGTGAAGATTGAAGGTTGATTGTGAATTTTTATCTGAATTTTTATCTGAATTGTTTTCTGAATTTTTATCTGAATTTTTATCTGAATTTTTATCTGAATTTTTATCTGAATTTTTATCTAAATTTTTATCTAAATTTTTATCTGAATTTTACCTGAATTTCTATTAGAATTTTTATCTGATGAATAACATTACTAAAACGATTTCCTTCCTTCTGTTAACAAAAAATAAATAAATAAATAAATAAATGACGCAATTTTCTGACTCACACTGTATATATATGGTAAATGCTCCAAAATTGATGAAAGCTTTTAATTGAGGATAACTTTTTTTTCATAGCCTATTTGAACAGCAATATTTTATTTATTATAATTTTTGTTTTTCTGTTGATTTGATTTATATATTAGGATAACATTTCAAAAAGTATTTAACAAATTTTAATTCAAAGAAATTATAACCAGTAGCATATAATTATAATGTGAAAGTTATCTCTATGTATTTAATACATTTTAAACTGATTTTAAACATATATATATCACAGAAATTTTATTCATCACGAATACATGTTATATTCCCATGTAACAAACTTACGGTTTTCATTCATTTAGTCTTGTTTAAAATGTTTCCACTCAATTTTTCATTCTAAAACCAATGTATAAAATAAATCATATACTGTATTATATAATTTTACCTTCGAACGTAGAATGTGCCAGATAAATGCCACATATTGAAGGGAATCATACCATATTGATAAAATATTCATCATTTATTTTTTAAAAGGGACAGTTGTCTCAAGTTTCTCATCTTCATTTTAGTTTATTCGTTTCATGTGTATGTTGTAGTATAGTTTTGGTTTAAATTCCAACAGAAGCAGTGTTTAAAAATGTTAAATATAATTTCTCGTGGATAATATTACATGTTAGTTTTAAACTAATTTAGACCCATAAAAGAAACTGATTTCATCCGTTTTTAAATATACTATTATCGATCTGTAATCGATCATTCAACTACAAATTATTGATTTTCTCAATACATTGCATTGTAGCCATATGATGCCAGATCTGGGTGGTTTCAATGGGTATTCAGAATAAGTCGGGCGTTGAGTTCTATTTTGTTACATAGAAATCGGTCACAATTGTGGATTTATCTAAATACGATGCGTTGCAGGCCCAACTAAATCAAGTATGGAAATTGGTTTGAGATATACTACTACTATAAGTATACTATAAAAACGCTGTACGTAGATACTATAATTTCAATTGAAAGACAATACCAATTGAAAGAAAATTCTTTCAATTATCGGAATTATTCTTTCATTCGGAGAAAATTAGTCGAATTTGCTTTGCCAACACGTTTGAACCTCTTTTTCCGTCTTTGAATATGTCCTAAATAAGTCCGTCATCATACACAAGGTGAATTTAATGCTTTCTATTTTTAATTTATTAAAGTTTGCGACTAATAATGAATCGTCAATTTTAATTTGATAGTGTAAATAATTATTTACAAATCTTTAAATATTGCGACAAATGTAGTTTATCTGCATTGAATGTAAGTCAATGTAACACGTGATATCCTTTTAACCGATATCGTATTTGTATATCACATCAAAATCTATTTCTTCAGAAACGAAGGTAATAACATACACTTTTTAAAACCACACCTATACCCTAATAAACTTTTAAAAGGTTTCGAATTGCATTAAAGATTTCTTTCCAATTCGCACTCATGGGACGAGATTTTGTTGATTTATGTTTTGTTTTTTAAATTTTTGTATAGTATAATGTGACAACGCCCTGTTATCCAGTAACCTGTTTTCGTTTTACTTACTGTATGCGCAGAGAGAGAAACTAATATATATGTTTATATATGTAAAATAACCCAGTTTATATATGCTGTAAACATTGTTACCTTACATAAATTGGAGTTTGTTAAATTATTTCAAATCGTGTTTATCAGATGATTTATTCAGATATGACAATTCGTGATTTCCTTGTTCTTATATTATCATTCTTTCATTTGGGGAGCAAATTTTAATATTTTTACTTGCATTTAACTTTTGTCGTGAATAGTTGTGCAGACTATATGCGTTGTATTGAATATTATCTTATTTTAAATTAACTCCACATATAATGTTATACACATAAGCTTAAATTAGATACATCTGTGAGTGTATGATCGAATTATAACCAAAAAGGTTGATAAATAGTTAACATAATTTTTTTTAATATATGGTGATGATCTTAACGTAGTTTTATCGGAAAGAGTTTCGCTCCATGGCTGCCCCGGCACTTATACGATGTATAAGGTAGGTATAGGCCTAGTTACTATGGGCAGATTTGACTTGACTAATCTAAATAAGGTGCTGCTATTACTTGTTCGTCCTATCTTCACAGGGTCATAGTTTTCTCAGATGCAGATAGTCTGAAAATACGTCGGATTTTTCGAAGGACAGAAATTTGTACATAGGTGTCTCTTTGAGGCCCTACAGTTCGGTTGAGCATCATTTAGTTGAAAATCTTGGCTCCACTGGGCAGCATCAATACTATAACTATTCTATGGATATACATACATCACTGATCGGAATATATGCGTTCTTGTATGTTGGTACTATTGGGACTATGAACCATTCTAGTGGTGGCTACTCAGTCGGCACACCGTCTATATATACCCACTGATGTTTCGTTTTGAAGTGGTTGATTGCTTTTTTGATCATTTCTTGGAAGAAAGAGAGCTAAAATCAGGCCCAACTGTGCTAAAAAGATCAACTTAAATTGTTTTCTAAAAAATAAAATGTATGAATACGATATGATGTGGTATATATATATATAGTATATACATCTGTATATTGAAAGGAGATTCCAAATATAGATCAGCATAATCATGGTACATGTTTTAGTATGTGTAGCAAAGCTAAATGAGCTGTTGTAAATATATTTATTGTTTAATTTTTTATTTATATTCAAAATATAATTTTTTTAGTAATTGATTTGTTTAAAAAGATAGATTTCTGTTAAGTGTTAAAGTGTTCATTGTTTGCTGATCCGATATCATATATTTTTTAATGTTTTTTTTTCATTCAAAATAAATTTTTAAAAATTAAGAAAATAAGATAATTCTGTTTATGTGTGTAAGCTACATACTCAATGCAAAATATATAATACAATAATATAAATCATAAAAAATTAGATATATAATAAATAAACAAGTCAGGCATGGATCCAACGGGTGGCATTGGGGCACGTGCCCCTCTGTTGATTCCTATGCAGTGCTCTTTTTAATACACAGAAATGGCTTGAAAACCAATATTGTAACAATGCGTAATATGTAAATATGTTTAAATGAAAATATATATATAAAGCTGCTCTTTTATCAACGATCGCATATAATGATACTATGGTCGCTTGCCCCTTTTTGCTCAATCAGTGCCCTTTTGGTTGTGTGGCACCGTAAACAATATCCTGTATCCACCCCTGCAATTATATGTAATTTTAGAAACAATTTATACACAAGGGTTATTTTATTTAATTAGATGACATTCAAAATAAAACAGATTTTGTTTACACTTAAAGTTTCTTTCATGTAATTATATATATATATATATATATATCGTTTGGGTATAGCAATCATCTATGGTATTGTTGTCGATTGTATTTTGAAGACATTTTCGCAGTCTTAATATGTATGTATTATCTTATTTTTGTGTTAAGTCATAATCAATAGTCATAGAAGTCAGATAAATTGTTTTATTTGTTATTTTTAGTTAATTTAATAAACATTTTGACTTTATATCCCCGGCTGGTTTAATATTTCTTCTATGTTTTGTTGGACTAGGCACAAAACTTAGCATATTGATAATAAAACACTATGTTTTGTACATAAATAGGAATCATATAGTTACTGCCTTCTACATCAATCAAAGTTTTAATCAAATTAAATTAGGGTGTCATGTGTCCGAGAAGAGTTGTGTCTCATTGGTGGAGCTGTTGGTGGCCAATGAATAATACAGAAAAATAGAAAATTTGAATGAAATCATATTAAAAACATAAAAATAATGTGTTTACGACTATAGAGTGTCAAATATATTTATAAGTTATTAATGATACTATTTTATGTATTTATATTAATTTTAATATACGAATTATGTAAATATTTTAGTATACTAATAATATGATATTTTACCATCATTTTCATTACTGCTATTTTGAGTAATTCTTGTTTAAATCGGTAAAATAGTAGTTGTTAAAAAATGTTATTATTAAAATGTTATTTTATATGTAATGTAGGTTAAAGATTCAGTTTGTAAAATTATGGTGCAGCTGTTTTTAGCAAACCTCAAGTGCAGTGTATACGACTTGAGAAATACAACGGCTAAAGAAAAAAGTGGATTTTTGTGATTTAAATGTACGAAATAATATACTTACTTTACCAGCCAATTCATCTCACCACCTGAGTCATATTAGGACATATTGTGATGTTGTTTTGGATTTGGCAAATATATACAATTTTACAGGACAATAATTAAAATAAGATTTTTTAAGTATAACATTATAATTTGTGTAGCTTGCGCCATAATTACACATTTACTAAAATATATTTTTTATTCAAATACCTGGGATGCAACAGGTTCATTTTCATATTTTTTAAAAATGCGTAGGATTTGTGTTAAGACACGAAGAAATAACACGTTACTTAGTTTCGCTGTGTATCTAGCGAATAATAAATAAATAAAATTTGCAATTATAGAATCAGTTGAACATTTTTTATCAAATTTTGTATAATAAATTTCTAAATGTATCAATTATGCATCCAATGTATATATGCAAACATAAATTAGTCCATTATTATCAATAAAACGTATTTCATAAGTCATCTTCAAGTAGGGAAATTATAAATATATAAATGATCATTTAGAAATCAATGGAAATCAAGTAATCAATAGAAATCGACCAATTAAACGATCTGATAGCTAATTTGGGATGTTGTGCCTAATCTGTACAGCGCTGCCATATCTCCCGGTTTACCGGGTGACCTCCACAAATGTTTAAGTTTCTGATAAAATCTCCCGGTCTCTCATGGAATTAAACGATTGTTATATTGTAGGATATGGTTCTTCTTTTTTCTCATTCATAAAGGTTAAATTTGGGAGTAGGGGAGGGGAGGGGGGGGGGGGGGGGGTCAATTCAAGAGTGCGCATATAAATGTGCTAAAAAGTTTCCAGGTTTCAAGCGAAAAAATTAACAATACTAGTGAACCGTTTTTGTTGGCTTCAATTTGCATATTTTTTCTAGTTATACAATTAAGAACCAAATATAATCAAGGTAATTATAGTCTAAACAAGAGTCTCAACTTTTGGGCATGTGAATTGTTGAGTGGTTAAGACGCTGGTTTGCGGATGCCGAGGGTTTTCCAGGTTCGAGCCCGCTCTCGGACTCTCCCGTTCCTGTGTTAGTCGAGTGTTTGCGACCCTTAATGGGTTCGTGCTGCATGATAAATGCTCCTGTGGCTTTGTGCGTGTGTCACTTAGAAAAATTAGAATATGTTTTTTCAAATTTCAACTCATCTTGAGACCGTCAAATCCATTTAGAAACAGTTTTTCAATCAGCTTGAAATGGATACACACAAATTTAATTTCGTTTAATTTTAGTTGACGGCATTTTAAACCCATTTTTATGTATTTAAATGTTCATTATAAGTATAACTAATCGATTTCAACGAACAGTCGTCAGGCGAAATAGCCAATTTGTTTATTCCAGACTGCTGCTGCATTATACAAATAGGCATAAACACGACTTATTACAGTTATCTTACCTACAAAGTGTCGCACAAAAGTATTCTATATTATTGAAAGTATTATTATTTATTTGAGAATTTTTTGTATAATATTATCTATTATAATGGTAATGAAATGTTTTTTTGCTACATCACATTATTTAATAATATATATATAATAACTTCTTAACTAAATACTACTTTTAACCAATTATGGTAGACTATGAAAAGTGTTTTTTGAAAATAATCTCAAAGAATTATTGTAACTAAATACATTTAAAACTCACTCATTAGTATATTGATGTGTAAGATATTTCAAGGCATTTGAAGCCTGGTTTGACGATATGGCAAATATAATCAATGGTTAACTCTGCTCAACTTAAAATCACAAGTTGCCATCATCAAGAAAATTTCAAACCGGTTTGAATGCAATCCAAACAAAGCAAAAGTGCGAACTAACTATAAAGTTAAGTAATATAGCGTATATCATAAATAATATATAACACTATACAATATGTAGCTATAGTCTTATACATCTTGTTCAACTGCTCTAAACGACATTAACTATTTTTATATTGTTATCTATGCAGTATAACTTGCTACAATATTTACCAAATGTATATTCCTAAACTATACTGCAATAAACCCAAGCATTTATAGAATAAAAACTAATAACAATTAAAAAAATATATGTGGATATGATCAACAATAATATGAAATATTAAAATTGTCCGAAAATTAGTCACGACAGAATTGAATGCAATATAACAATAATATCAGAGTATGGGACTAGAATAACATACTCGACTAAAGGACCACAAAACACAACAGAGCCATGGCAGAATATTAGGGCCTACAATAAATTCCACAATACTCAACAAATACCAAATGTTCCCTTAAAAATAAACATTTTAGGATATGCTAAGGATCAACCCGACAGACACATTAAAGAAGCTATCCACATTCGTGCGTGATGATATTCCAGCAATTAATCGGGATCGTGGAGGGATGTCTCCATGTGTTCTGGACTTGTTTAGAAATAACATTGTACCATTTTATGTGTTGTCTACTTATATATATTACCCATGGATTATTACTTTTTTTAAAATTCTAACAAGTTTCCAACAATTGATATATAACCATTTTGTTAAAATTTAAAATATTTTCACATATTTGAAATTGAGTCCTTTTGAGACATTTATAATACTTTCATTAATTTTAATGTGTTAAAGGAATTTATCCGATATCTATATATATATATATAATTGTAGTTTTAACTATCGGACTGTATTTTATATTATATTATTAATGAAGACAGCTTTCTGAATATATCAGTTCAGACCATAATGGTTTTAACTCATCAAAGTTCAACTTGTAAATCAATCTCATTACATAAACACATTATCAAGATTTGCTGGGGTGTATCCAGGAGAGTACTTTTGAGGCTATAATAACATCCGCCCCCCCACCTAAATTGCTCCACTTTTTTAATAATGAAAACAATTTTTGCAAAATTTGACTTGAAAATTCTCACTTCAAACTTTTTAGTCTGTTTTTTGAAAATCGGTCTTAAAATATTTTTGAATATGTGACTGACTTGATTGGCATCAGAAAAGTTTAACACGGTAATTTAAATGCTATAACATAAATGAATAAATGAATGAATAAATAAAAAAATACGTCATTCTGTCAAATTTACCACTATTAAGCCCTTCTCAGTTTCTATATTTCATGTAGATATGAAATAAAAAATAAAAAAAATTTAAAAAATACATTCATCTAAGTGAATGTAATGAAATAGTATATTACGCCACGCGAATTGATGGTTTTTACTCACGCAAATTTTTTTTGCTCACGCGGCCGAAGGCCAAGTGAGCATATTAATTTGAGTGAGTAAAATTATCAATTCAAGTGCGCGTAAA
>JAUZND010039923.1:0-21204 GCA_034780555.1 Coelogynopora nodosa
GAGAGAGAGAGAGAGAGAGAGAGAGAGAGAGAGAGAGAGAGAGAGAGAGAGAGAGAGAGAGAGAGAGAGAGAGAATAAATCAAAAAGAAATTACAGAGTGAATGTAGCACAATTTTTATACAAATAAATATAATATTGAGAGTAAATACATAATTGGTTAACAATGCATGACGGTGAATCTATGATATTAAAACAGTGATGAAATGATTATAAATACAATAATTGGTTTAATATGAAGAAAAGCAAATAATATATATTGATACTATTCTTTCAATTGTAAGACAGAATTTTATATTTGTACATAAAAATTAGGGAATACTAAAAGAACACATATATACTAGAGATAATTTGAATAATTAAATAATTTCCACTAACTGCACAATTGATTATTTAATGCAATTTTTTGGCATCGTCATCGTCACGAAAAATAAATATGACAAAAATTATATTAGAAATAGATATTACAATAAAAAGCATACGTTGCATTCAAAAATTAAACGACAATGAAAATGTGCAACACGACAAACGAGAAATTAGGATGATTCCAGAAAAATATTATCATTTGATCAATTCTATAGTGACCAAATAACATTTGGCATAACAGTAAAAAATGCATGGAATAATAGCCTATATATTTAATAATTTTTGGCATATTTTATAAATAAAAATTCAAAAATAAAATTACAAAATATCATTTCGCTAGTTAACATTTTCCTATAGGTATTGGAAGGTCACGGAAGTAGCTGTTAAATTAAATTAATCTAAATCAACTGTCAATCAAACGACACTATGTCACTTGATTTGTTCCAACTGTCATCCTATCTAATATTATAACACAGTATTATAATACAATCTAACATGCTTAACTAAGCTGAATCAATAAATAACTTACTCAATGTATTTTTCTAACGAAAAAATGAATGCTACAAATTACACATTTTATAAAATGAAATTTTACAGGTTTTAATTTTTTCTAATAATATGATTGTCTTTAATTCAATCATAATATAGCGATTAGTATTGGAGACATATTATAGCATAGCTTGACTTATGTAGTAATTATATTGGAAAGCTAGAAATCATTAATCAATTTAACTTTTAAAAACATCTTTAAGAAATTGATTTATAACTTACATTATATATAGAAAGATGTTAAGGTACCGGAGATTTTGTCAAAATACCTTTCTGAGGTTTGACAACTTCAAGATTTGGTGGAAACTTTTTCATTTGGTACATTGTTGGCTTAATAACATTTCCTAATTTTCTTTTCTACAAAATACCTTTGCAGAGCGCTTAGGTGGTTCGTATGAAGGTACTTCAGGAGAAAGTTGTTTACGTAATAAATGTTATTAACTTACAACGAAATAATTTTATAGCACTAAAAAGGATTTTACAAGTGTTTAGTATACACAGATGGTCAACTTGGTCAAGTTAGTTTTTTTTAAAACCTTCCAAATCTGTGATCTTCCAAAATATATTTAATAAACAAAAGTCAACAATTGTTCCAAATTTCAAATTTTCAACAAATCTAAAAGTAGGCAAACCTTAGGCTTGTATTTTTAAAATTGCATTAAAACATCGCAGGACATTTCTATGTCAAGACGGTCTTCAAAAGTTTCAGAAATAGGTCACATAGATTCCCCATAAAGAATATTTTTGTCTTCTGAGCCTAACCCGTCAGAAAATAATATTTTTTTAGTAAAATAATTTGGAAAACTTCCTTATCACACTACGATGCGCATCGTTGATGAGAATAACATTTAACATAATAACTTAGCATTCCAAATATGTAGCCTATGTATAACATATAACTTATAAAACCAATTCAGTATACTTACTTGTTTTTAACTATAAGTTTCAATAATTTTTTATTACATTCTAATTATTAAAAAATTATAACATAAACTAAAACTATTTATTTAAACTTAAGATTTCATATAAAAAACCATCATAATTTTTCAAGAATTTGTATAAAAATCGAGTAGGCCTATTTGTGCATTTCATGATTGTCATTTATTATGTTATTTATAGTTTATGTTCTTTACTTTAGCAGCCATAAATTATTTATTTTGGTATTAACACATTCATATATAATAATTGTGTTAAAAACGTTAACAGTTTGTAAACACCGACTTTAAATTATATTCAATGGGATTAAATTTGTACTTATTCAATTTGTATTATAAAATTAATTACAACCATAATATTTAGTATAGTATAGTATAGTATAGTATAGTATAGTATAGTATAGTATAGTATAGTATAGTATAGTATAGTATAGTATATGTTAAAATTAATTTTATATGCAAATAGTAATATATATTTCTGTAGAAAAATTGGGAGATATTTCTTAAAGAAAGTGATTATTAGAATTCAAATAGCTGAGTTTAACATTGCGTTTAAGGCATTATTTATTAAATGATGTGGTAAAATTACAAATTTATTAAACATTAATTTATAATAGTTTCTAAATACAATATGTTCATACAAGATTCTGTGAAGTATATAGTATATTATTGTATTTTACACAGTAATAATTTTGTTTTCTCCTAAATAAATGTATACAATTAATTATGTGATGAACAGATTTTTGCTTCAAATTAATTTTTATTGAAAACAATTTTCTATAAATGCTAAAAGTAGTGAACTATCACAATATATAAATAAAGCATGTATTTATCACACTATAAATATAGCAGATAATTGAAAACAGACGCTATAAAATTATATAAGTATAAAAAAGAACCAGACGATCAGAGATACATAGCCTACCAAAAGAGATCATTAAGTTCAACCTTGAGCTTCATTTTTGTGAAGTTTAGTTTGTCCGAGACGTCTTCTGACCGAAGAAAACTAAAACTACCGCGGCGAAGTCTAGTCGTACTTCCAGAATGAATGTACTGCCGCTTTTTATTAGCTCGCAGAAATCTTTCAGTCCAGTAATGAACAAAGAAAATATCAGTGAGAAGCGATTGATTCTCGGCGCACAGCATCGACATGAAATGGAAATCTGTTCGCAGAAAACCCGGAGACAGATTGATGTGAACTTCATGCACTTTCTGGACTTCGCGAAAAAGTGAATAAGCGATGAGGCGGATGTATGATCCGAAAAAGCACTCGTCAAAGTAACGATCTTCGCGGAAGGAGTATCGAGTTTGGCAGAAATGATAATAGAAAAACGCTAATTGAGTTAGTAAGCTGGATATATTACACAAATAGAGTACAACAACTGATATATTTACCATAAAAGTTGATTGAAGGACACAGTCTGTTTGTTTACCCATGTCCATGGACTCAGGTAAAAAACAAAAAAAGGTAGGAGCAAAGGGAGCACCACTATGGACACAGAGCACGGAAAAGACAGCAATGAAAACGATGGTTTGAAGAAGAAGAATAATGATATGCTTGGTGAGGTAACGGCGCCAGAAGAAATCTGTATTTTGCCAGCTGGAGAGATAATGACTAAGTGACCAATCCACTTGGCAAGAATGAAGATGCGGAAGTTCCGACACCGATGCGGAAAAATCCACAAGGTTGATTTCACTATCGTGACCACGTCGATTCAACTCACGCATTGTATTCTCGCGGAAGTTCTGTAATTCATTCCGAACCATTATTAAATTGCGACGGCCGATGCGGCATACTGTCTTGTTGAACATTGCATGTGGCAGCCAAAGCAGGAAAGCAGAAATAAGTAGCAGGAAAGGATAATATTCTTGTTGCAAACTTCCAGGCTCATCTTTTGGACGGTTGCTTTGCTCACCATGAAGAATGTTATTGGCAAGTTGAAGACTGCAGAATCTGTTGAGGTAATCACCTTGTTCCGCCGAAGTTCCTTTAGGAAGATTACATTTAGAAATGTCAATGATAGCTTGAAGAATAATTAGAAATGATGCCGCCACTAAAGGTGCGAAGACGGTAGTCCATAGAAGAAATCTGTCGATCCAAAATGAGATTTTAAAAGTGGAGTAAGCTTGAGTTGTATCTCCTGGTGTCAGTCTGTGCATAAGCATAATGAGTAATGAATTAATGGAGGACGGGAAAATGTAGATTGGAAAATGGCTAGTAAGGCATTTGTCGTGGTAAATTAAAAAATACCTATCCCATCGAACAATGAGTCGTTATATGCAAACTAGACAGATACATAACCGCAATTTCCTTTCAGCACACACATTTGTAATAATATGTTCAACCAGAAGGTGTGTAAAATGTAGGTATATTATTAAAAAAATAGAACTTAAGTATCATTTATATGAAGATCCGACTACTTTTCGCGCCGGAGAGCTCGAAAAATCAGACAACAAAATCTCTTGCTTATAAAAGAGTAAATTATTGCGTTAGAGTCTGCTTCTTCTTCTCATCGATTCCTTTTTCATCTCATACACTGCGAGTTGACTGGCTAAAAAGTCTATTCTCTCATTTTCTTTCTGCGCTCTTCCTTTCTATCTCCTTTATTTTTCATGCGATTGAAATATGGCTACAACATACGGAGAATGTACATCGAAGCCTCTTGGGCTGATCACGACTCGTTATTGGTTGGTTATAATTTAGTTCCATCTATACATATAGCTCAGTCGCTGGACGGCATAGCATCGGGGTGTTTTTAAATCTGAGAGCTACGATTGCATTACTGTATACTGTTCCCTGACGATGTGACTATGGCGACAGGCTTATAGACGAGCGAGCAGTAAACCTGTAAACCTACCTTCCTTCCTCTAGTTCATGTGCTTTTTCCATTTTCTATTCTATATATCACAGATTGGCTACGTTATAGTGTCACATCAGCGAAAAATACAACACAAACTTTGTACATAATATATGCATGACAAAGTATAATCAGTAAGCTACATATTGTATTTCTAGACATAAATGTTACGAGGGTGAAAAATGGTTCAGTTTGAGGGAAGAAGCGATTTTTATTTAAATAAAAATAATTTAACGAAATAAAAACTATAAGTTAAATGTAAAAATTACTAATATAGAAATTGAAAAAAATTACAAACTTAACAATATTTATGGTATCGTATGATCTAGTGAACAAAAAGGCCCTAAATTCCATAATTGTACGATTATTAAAACCATGTAGAATTTAATCCTTATTGTTCAAAAACAAAACCCAAACCTCAAAATGCTGAATTTAAATTCTTTATACCTATATATATGCATATATATTGTATTGTATTTATGTATACATGGGTGTCTTTATGTATACATGGGTGTCTTTATGTATACATGGGTGTCTTTATGTATACATGGGTGTATTTATACATATATAGGGTATTCTTAGTGTATTATCCATCCACTTAACAAATTTAAATAACAATAACAATATACCAACTATGGCCAGTGCCTAATATGTGTCGTGATAAAGATATAAAATAGAATAAAGCTGTGTATGACACTAATTTTATATTAAATATTGTTATCTATATGTATTTATTATTCTAACCAGAAAAGCAAATACAACTTTTAGTCTTTTAAACTAAAAATCAAATAATTGTTGTATAATCGTACCGATCTCAGAGCAATTTGACTCAAAAGACAAAGCTATTATTGGTAGTCATTATAATATTATAAAAATCAACATCGAAATCCCCGATTTCATCCCTTATGATGTTTGACTACTTCGAGATATGGCAGAAACTGGACAATTCGCATAGTTGCGGATTTTTGTCGATTTTATAGGTTTTATCAATATTTATTTTTAATTTTATAATAAAAATTTATGACATATATTTTACGGGACCTTCAAGGTGGGTATTGGCTTCTATCGTGAAATACTTCACTTCAGGAGAAAGTCTAAACGGTAGTACGATACGAAAAGGATTAGAGCAATAACATGTTTCCGTATGCTAACCAAATATTTATATGTTAATTATGAAACATTGAAAGATATACCTTTCGGGAATATTAGGGGACATATTCTATAGTTGTAATTAAATTACCATGGTGTATTCTTGAACCATAGGATAAATCTCAATATTGGACCCACGTATGGGTTTTATAGTAAATTTATAGTAAATTTTCATTCAAATGAAAGTCATAATACAACCCTCTATTATAAATCAGGTGTTTAATTTTCTTAATAACCTATATATTCAACCTATGTAACCTATGTTACTTGCAATAAATGTTGTACTTAAAAGAAACTAAGCGGCATCTAAAGCACCGCTAGATGGCAATAGATTCAATATATTTAAATAGTATTAAAATATTAATTATACATTGTATATATGTAGATAAAAATCAAGTTGGTTTCCTTCAAGACAAATAGGCTACATATAGTGCATTTCATTGGCCTAGTTGTTACACTACCTTGTTATTCTTTTGTAATTGATATATAGTGCATTTCACTGAAAAAACACTTCTATAGGGACTGCGGCACGTAATATTAGTCGGGGGGATTTACTAAAAATAGAACTATAATTCTTCAAGATACTTAAAAAAATAATTTATTATTAATAACAATATCGATAAATATTGATTGCTTTAGCCAATAATATATTCTTTGTCATTTATTAATATTTTTAAAGTAATTGGAAGGTTTAGAACATTATGTAGATCGTGGTTTATGGCATTATTAATTATAGTATTTATACTCTATTTCTAGCATATTTTAGACGGTATGAAGCATCACTTTCTCATAGTTCATAAATCATACAAACATCGAATTTATAAAAATGTTTCTGGCGATTATAATTTAGAGAAACAAAGTCACTTGTTATTTGTATGATTGGCATTGATATTAATTTGTCTTTATGGTGCTGCAAGACAATGAGACCAATGGGCCAAAACGCAAAATTATGCCATGGATCGAAAAAATGAGATATTAAAATAAAACGAATACTTTGTTATTGCTATAAAATAAACTAAACTGATTACTATATAATACGTTTCTAATCTTATTGGAGTTTTTTCGCAAAAAAGTAATTCATTTTAAAGTAATTTCTAACTTTTTTGGTTAAATCAATAGCAAAAATACAATTACTATCTAATATACTATAACATAGACATAAAACATAACTACCTAGAAAAAAACATAATTTGAATTAATTAATTATGCTCTTGAACTATACAATACGCAGTAATAGTTATACATATTTAACATCGCAAATTCAGCTCAATATAGACTTTGGTTTGTTTGTGTCTTTGCGATACCGAAAATTGATAATTAGTTTCTTAGTAAGTTTATTTTCCATCGTTTTGAAATCTAGCCACGAAACCTATTTTATTACTACTATACACGCAGATAATATACTTTATTTAATTTTTATTGGAATTTCAATGTTAATAACTTAATAAAATTTTATAAATGTGTCCCTTATATTACCATTTTTTTGGTAATTTATCCATAAAACATTATAATATAATAATATAAAAAATAAAGCAGAATATATTTTGTAATACACTCCGAGATCCAAACTTTTATTTTCTTTATCCCTAAATTATTAAAAAACAGATTTTAAACTATAAAAATGTTAACAACTTGCAGTCTTTATATCAGGGTAGACACTTCATCGATATTTTCAATTTAATAATTACAGAGAATTTGCAGTTAAATGTAGGTGGTAATAAATTTATAAGTTATAATATAAATATTTAGAACATTAAATGACCAAAACTGTGTATTGAAATCCTTAGTATTGATTTTATGGGGAAATTATCACATGCTACCATGTTCATTGTAATTAATTTATCAGTTTTAAACATCAATTTTATTTTAAAATAACTATTAATTCCTCTTATATAATATGCATCATATTTGCAAGCTTTAGTAAGTGTGGCATTAAATGAACTGTGAACAACTCTTAAATGATTTCCCGTTATTGACACTGTCGACTGTCCGTAAAGTAGAAAATAGACAATGTCAACCTTTTGTTTCACCTTTAAGCAGTCAGGTCAGCAATATTATGATCCACACAATACTGCATGCAATGTTGGATACATAATTCACAGGTTAGCCATTTTTATCTACGAAAACTATGCATATAAGATAGAATTGATCATTAGCATTTGATTTAACAATTTTCAAAATTTAATTATAGGTATTTTATGAGTAAAATAAAGAGGTGAATTATAAAATAAGACAAATATTTCCAGCGAAATTAGTCGTTCACTATACATGAATTTATGCTTGATATGATGTAGCCCTATATTATGCTTCAATTTAAGGCAGTAATTTGAGGCGCGTAGCGAATTTTTTCTAAAAGCATACATATTTCACAGTTTATAACATTATTGGCAAGTTTATATTATACGGTAGGAAATTTTTAACTATTTTATAGAAATAATTCTTGGATCATATATAAATTGGTGACAATTGGTGGCAAGATTGACTGACAATAGAAAGTAATACCCTTTATGTGGAGGAATTCTCCCATTCTTTTATATACTAAGTAATTAAGCCTTTTACATGTAAAATTTGTGAACGTTAGAAACTTCGGGAATTTGAAAACGCAGCTTCCTATTATCTAAACAATGACAAAAACATAATTCCGTTAATTAAAAAAAAAATAACAAGATGTCCATTTTGGTCAAATATTTAAGTTATTTTCTCTATACTCACATGTTAAAAAAGAAGGCAAAAAAATTGGTCACTGGTTACTTTACGCTCTATGAAACGATATTTGAATAAAGTTGATGTTTAGATGGAAACCCGACTAAATTAATTAAATAATTAGTGAGTTATATAATAGCAAAATATTCCAAGAAGTACAGAAAACATTGCGGCCATGTGACCGCAATCAGCAATCTCAAAGAAAAAAACTGAGTAATCATGATTTAGCAGCATATATAGGTACGGGGCAAACAAACATATTGTCGCGTTAAATCGATACATCGGTAAGTCGGTACGTCGGTACGTCGGTACGTCGGTAAGTCGGTACGTCGGTACATCGGTAAGTCGGTACGTCGGTACATCGGTAAGTCGGTACGTCGGTACATCGGTACGTCGGTACGTCGATACGTCGGTACATCGGTACGTCGATACATTGGTGCATCGGTACGTCGGTACGTCGGTACATCGGTAAGTCGGTACGTCGGTACATCGGTACATCGGTACATCGGTACATCGGTACATCGGTACGTCGGTACATCGGTACATCGGTACATCTTTAGGATTTGGATTATAAAAAAATGATATTTGTAATGTATAATTTGACTTCTCCAAATAGGTACTATAGTGTTTTCGATCTTTTTGAAACTCTTCTACGGTAGACCAAAGGATTCGGTGTGGAAATCTTTAAGATTTACCATATAAACGAGGCCTGTATGTATATTGCATTTATTTTATATTTTAATTCAAGGATACTTCATTTTAATGAAGATTTCACAATATAATACAATGAATTATAATATATATATATGATATAATAGATTATAACATTTGATTTTAATTTTTTAATATTTGAGCTAAACATAATTTTTGTAGAGTTCACTTTATTTAATAAATATAAATCGTTGCTATAAATACCGAGTTTCCTACTTCCGGAAATTATTTGAATTTTCTGCCAAACAAAACATTCGTGTAAAATATCCGTTAATTGGAAAATCATATTCAAAATTCATACACTACAGTAATATGTAGTATAAAATAGGTATGTATATAATACGTGAAATTCATAAAATTATAATAATAAACAAAGACTTCTATAATAAACTTAATTTAAAATACAAATTGTCATACATAATATATATAAATGACGATCAATTTAGACACTGACATTTTTGATCGCACGCTACTATTTAAGGATCATATAGATATGATTTTATTTACAATTTTAATATTTCTATTGATAATTATTTTGCTCATCTTGTGATTTCCACACATCGGTTAATAAAGAATATCATTGATTCTTCGTTTATATATGTACCTTAATTCTTCAACTAAATCAATTCAAGACTGTATCAACTTAACCCTCAAAGAATGTAGCCTATCCTTGAAATGTCCAAATTGTTCGTCCTATAACAATAATATCCAATAATAGCATCATATACCTTCCCAAGCATTATATTTTTATATACTTCAATTTGCACAACAAAACATCAATACACTAAAAAAAATTGGATTAACTTTAAATAGACATCTTCACAATTAGTTTCATCATTCACCACAATGGCAATTCCTTAAAGTCTGGCCAATTACACTTTGGAGTGAATACAATATTAATATTATATATATAATAGCACACTATTATTGAATAAATAAACTAAAATACAATATGTTTGAACCTTGAAAATGAGTCTCTCCAATAAAATGGGTAGACTTAAAACTTCTTGTATAAATGTTCGCGGAAGGTTTTAATTTCAGTATCTAACTAGAGTAGACTTTAAATATTACCTTTTATATAAATTTTGAAATATTTTTCTCTATACTCGTATATATATTTATCGATGGAATCTTTTTAAGGTTTGATTTTATTTCTATTGAATATTAATGCATTTTAAATAAATATAATTTTATATTTAAAGTTTCAACCGTTAAATTTAGGGACATCTCGTTGACCTTTCAGACACATATTTGTAAAATTTGAGCATATTTGGGTGCTTTCAGTCAAAAACTAAGTAACTTAGCTTTTAATTTTTAAAATGATGTTCTTGATTTGATTAAATTTTCGTATATCGACATCCTTTCGTGACCAAAAATGGAGACAATACGTGTTGAAAAATGGTTACAGAAATCTTTGTGCATTTTAAATTAATTTTATATCTAAATATAAAATATTATACATCAATATTAATGTTTCAAATAAATAATTGAATCTATAGTTCACTTTTTATAACTAACAATTTAACTATATTATACTGTACATCATATTATAACTGAATTTTAATATAATGGCCATAGCCAGCATTGAGGCACCTAAAGAACGAGCCTCCCTGAGTCGCGGCTATATTTTTTTAAAAGTAATTTATTGAAAATACCATGAGAATGTGTAAAAGTCCACATTTTATCGTGAATTAGTTTATTACCTATTTTCCTATTAATTACCTATACTAGTTAGAATATTATTATTGTTGTGTGACTCGTGATTACGGTATGTACTATACATCTACTATATAAAGAAAGCTCTCTTACATGTCTTATTACGTTATTTTCAGTATGTAAAAAGAACCTAGTAGTACTTACACATTTGGCGTCTAAGTGAAGAATGCCTCCCTATAGTTTAAAAATCCTGGCTACGGCCCTGATAAACCAGTAGAAAATAGTAACAGTTAAATAAAAATGAACATTTTTATTCATGATATAAAAAGTTGTGTTATTATTTTGAAAAGATTCATAGAATTTTAAATAATAATTATTATATAATTAATATATATATTATTACATAAACAATTGATAGGAATGTTAGCATTTTTACATATTCTTATACGCAAATTTATTCCCATTGTCTCAAAACCATAATTATTCCAATGAAACTTCTAAAACCTTTTCCGGAAAATTATTATTAAATCAAAATACTAAGCAAGATATAAATTTTGGAAAATCTATTTTTAGAACACGACACTATTTTCCAAAAAAATTCCGATGTTTATTTTTTAACTTCCAAACGTGACTTTTGATCGAACACGTAATCATAAATCATAGAATTATTAAATGTTCAATGTATTAAAAAATACAATAAATAAATTTATTAAGCATAAATGAAACGAATTCAAACTAGTAACTAATGTAGACCGTGTTTAATAATTAAAAAGTGGGATAACTCCCTCTCCACGTGTTAGCTTTTTACCGATGGACATATTTTTAGAATTTCCCTGTGGAAAAGATATATAGAAAAATAACCTTCCCAATCACCTCCAGAAAAAAGTATGCTGAAATTGGTTGATTTAAAGATGATGAGCGTTAACATTTTTCAGCGTGGTTGATAGAAATTTTCGTAAAGGAATTGATAGAATACCTCGTAAATTAAAAAAAAATTGTTAATGGATTAAATGTAAGTTTATTTTATGTAAATGATTGATCTATGTAAAACTTAATCTGCACAATTCTTTCACCTCGTGCTATTATATATATATAACAAACAATTGTTTAGTTTTAATTGAAGTTTTTTATTTATTTTATATTAATTTAATTTTTTTGCAAAGATATTACAATTTAAACATTCAAACGTCTTTAATATCTTTATTATATGTTATACAGAAATACAATTAAACAACAGTATAATCAAAATAATGAAAAATACATGCTACAATTTCTGCTTATTTAATTGATAATAATAAAAATCAGAATTTATAGCATTTATAATATTTTTTATACGATATTAAATAGATATTAATATGTTTAATTAATCAAAGTTATGATTATACACGATATAATATATTTTATAAATCACTATATTTAGAATTATTTAGGATACTTTTTATGAGTAACAAAGAATAAACACTTTAAAGAGCTTGAAAACACATTTAACTCTACACCTTTGGCAGAAAATGTATATTTATTAGCGATAAACCACTTTGCCTATTTTGCTTAGACGTTCTTTTTTACACAAACCGAAACGTTTGCACAAAAATGGAAGATTTAAAATGTATATAAAGTTATTAAACAGCACTCAAATTAACGAAAATTTGGGTAGTAACATGGCTAGAATTAAAAAATATATATTAATTGTTATAAAACTTTCTACAAAAATTATTCGAACAACTCATTTAACCTTTGAACAATAAACGGCCCATTTGTTGGCTTTGAAGCTTTTTATTAGATATTTGATTGGACTATGTGACGAAATTTATATATGACAAATTAGACGCCATCTTCACTTCAAAATACTTATAGTATAATACTTACTAAAGAAATTGTGCACAATCAAGAATTTCAAATGGGTATATAAGTAAATATATTTCTATATAGAACTGTAGCATATCATAAATAACTCATTAATATCAATCTTCTATCAACTCAAATAAAACAATCAATTGTGAATATATAGGCCAAATAGTAAATTCAGATAAAACGTAGAAATATGGATGAAATATAAATATATATTTTTTCTGAAAAAACCAACAAATCTACATGGGACAATCCAGAAAACATAAATAATGGAGCAATGTTAGTAACAGTTAAATATGTGTAATTATAAAATAGAGAGTTTAATTATTCTCTGAACATTAATAATGTAACACATAATATAAAACACACTACATAACTTGTACAAAACAATTAGTTATTGTATATTATTACATTTATAATACAAGACTACTGAAACAAATGTACTCAAAAATGACCAGCTAAGTAGGCAGCTTTTCTAAAATTCGAGTGTCAGAAGGGAAATCGCATTGGCTCTATATTCGCTTGTATAGCACATATGCGCGACAATATTGTCGGACCTGTAGTTATTGCACAGTACTAACGTAACTTTCCGGTTAATACAACACAAACACTCCTTTTTGTTTGACCCAATCGACAAATTTCAGGAAATTATTTTATTAAATTGACTCTACTAGTGTAGTACAGATAAACGAAGTGATTTATTATTATAAGATTAAATTTATCACTAATAATGAAAGATTGAATATTGTCGTGATATGATCAAGATTATCTAAATAATTATTTAAATAAAGTGATTAAACGTTTATTAATAGACGTTCATGAAATGCGTCTCATTTCAATGTATTGTTATAGAATTTCTGATTAGGGGAAAAAAGATTGACATTTTGAAAGAACAAACAACATAGTTCATATTAATATGTAAAGCAGTTTAGAAATGACACCATAACAAAGCTTAATTTCCACACATGGTATAAATAAAAGTAATAAATTAATAAAAATATAATTTCAAAAATTCTTTTTATGATAGCTTGACAACTTTAGAAATTTAGAAGCATCATTAAGACGCCAACAGTAAGTAAGTAAAAATTGATTAATTTCATGAAAATGTATAATATGCATTTATATGCATATAGTATAGCATTCTAAAAGATTGATTGCATATTGACTGACATATTTGGATATAACCATTGATTTTAAATCATAAAGTTTTCTGTACTGCGAAGCAGAAAGCGACAATCCGATTTCTATGGATTATTCCAATTAAACCTTACTAAATAAGGCGCTTACACTATAGGACAGGACGCAATAAATATAATATATTATAGTCTCACAAGCCAAGGCTATTAGCAGCGCGAGTCAGGTAGAACGTACACAAACACTAAGTGTGAGAGATCTAGTGAAGACATGAGGCAAATTATGGAGACATATGTAGACCGGGAATAACAATGAGAGTATCAGGCCTCCCACAGCCAGAAACATTATATTTGTTTGTTATATTTTTAAGGGTAAAGAAATATTTAACTGACAATATTAGTACTGAGCACTAAATTATATGGAACATATTTAAATAAACAAATAAATTACATCATAAAACACAGTTAAGATCAGTTTTTCGGTCATTAATGCAAATTTGGCCTGTTTCAAGCAATGATAAAGAAAACGGCTGTTTATAAGTGTTTTACATTTGGTAGGAAACCTGCGCGATGAAGGGCTGAATGGCGGCCAGAGGAGGAGCTAGGAGGGAGTGAAGAATAAGTTAAGTTCTGCTGGCCTTCTTGGAGGAGGGAGCGTGCGACACGAGGTGCGGGAAGTGGACCCCGTGCGAGCAGGTCATCGGGGCCCCCTTCTCGTGTCGATGTGCGCAGGGCAGTGTGGTGCGCAGAGTGTTGGTGGACGGATCATTGGGACCTGGACTGGGGGTGTGCGGCTGGCTACTGGTGACAGTGGCGGCGGCTGGTGTGGATGACGGCGGCTCGTGGCTGGGGACTGGCGGGTCCGTGTTCGGGACTGTTGGGTCGTGCGGTGGTGTCTTGGTCTCGTTGGTGGGGGTTGTCTGGTATGCCGATACTGCTGGTGGTGGTGGCTTGTTCACATCCAGCAGGTCTGGGGTAGAGGGGGGGGGTATGTATGTGATAATTCATATTAATTATAAACAACATACTTTATTACTTGATCAACTGTTTCAATACTAGAAGATTTAGTAGGTCTATACTTGGTAACAATTTAATTATAGTCTCCTGGCCTTCAGAAATGATTATTTCTACACATAATTGCTTGCATTTTAATATGATACACCATGGCATATTGGTACTTCTAGTATTAATAGCATCTCACTGTATTGCTTTTATATATTATAACAATCAATGCTCTAAATGCAATGACAACATCTTTTCTAAAATAAAATGGGTATATTATGATATTTTTAGTTTGGTTAATTAATAAAGCATTACAATCACGTACCATAGTGGTTGTGATGGAAAATGTGAGGATTCCGACATGGTGAAATAGATGAAACTTTCAGACCTGTTGTTTTATGCCCAAAGAAGCTCGGATTTGATGGCTTTATTTGTTTAAGTCTGCTCTACAGGATGTACGCTCACACAAATTCTTTTGTAGTCTTCATTTTCCAATTGTATCATTCTTTTTACATTCAATAAACACAACTCAGCTTCTAACAAGCAGTTCAAACTCCAATACACTCGCACACCAGCTATACAACGACATCAACCGGAGTTGCACTGCCCGGCCCCGCCCGGTACAACCTTTTTAATGAA
The DNA here is from genome assembly GCA_034780555.1 of Coelogynopora nodosa. NCBI lineage: Eukaryota > Metazoa > Platyhelminthes > Proseriata > Coelogynoporidae > Coelogynopora > Coelogynopora nodosa. The sequence goes on from JAUZND010039923.1 coordinate 15,547, forward strand.
GGGAGATATTTTAATTTAATGCTAAGCGAGAACTATCACAAGAAAGAAACATAGTGCGGAAGCAATAGTACATTTTAAATAAATAACCAACCACAAACCAAACAGGAAACAACGCAATACAAACACTCATCAAACGTGCAGGGAAGTGTGTTTTGCCAGCAAATAATATAGGAGAACAGTAAGTAAATACGAGAGGAGTGAAGGAGATGAAGAAAAGCTGACTGAGATTAGTACGTGAAAAATATCGGTGAATGGTATTTCGATTCTGGGGAACCAAATACATATAACAGCCATGCAACACACACCTGGTCCAGCGGCAGCAGGTGGCAGATGACCGTCAGCAAGAGCCGTCGGCGACACCGGGATACTGACTCCCCCTCCATCACTGGCGGCAGTGGGGGTGGGGGCGGCCTCCTCCTGATAGAGCCAGGGGAACTCGACACAGGGCGGCTGGGGCAGGCGGCCCGGCAGACAGACACAGGGGCGACGTGAGCGCCAACGACAGTCGTAGTAGACCACCTCCTCGAAGGGGCGATCGTCCTGGGGGATGTTGAAGCGTACTTGGAGGTAGGCAGGCCAGGGGATCTGATGCTGCGAGGGGGGGGGGAGGTGGGGGGTTGTATTAGTCAAAATTTCAAGATTAACCAAAACAATTACGATTTTATACATAATATACACTACCCTTAAGTATTAAGGTCAGTAATTAAAGATGGTTAAATATGTACAACTTATTACGATATATTTTTTATTTATAAAACCAAAGCACCTAAAATTAGATATAATAATAAGATTTTTTCGATATATATATTGCACTTTTCAATACAAAGCATTCACAAAGTTTATAATATCTATGGATACAAAATTCTAACTATATAAAATAAGTTACTGATGTACGTATTATTTCACCAATATTATTATATGAAATTTAAATATTAATATCAAAGTTATTAAGTAAAGTTTTTATGCACATAATAATGATACATTCTTTATAATATTAATTTATAGAAAACACAAAAAACATTTCATTACTATATCCTTGAGTATAGACGATCATAAACCGTAGTAATTTGATGTTAACACTAAGTCAAGCGAAAGCTAATTCCTTGAAAAAAGTCAATATTTCACGTAGACGACACAGGATGCAGCAAGAATAAAAGTCTCAGAATCGATAAGCCACAGAACCACTTGATGAGACGGACAACGGAAGGACTGATAATAATTGAAGGTAGAAGTAAGTCACTTGCCTCGACGGACGCTGGTTGATCCGAGGTGATTTCCAGCGCGTCAAGATTAATTTAGAGTCGGTGTATGGGTGTGTGCGTGTGTGTGTGTGTGTGTGAACCAGAGATGAACCCGCAGCATGAGGCAGTACAGTACGTACACTACCCGGCCGGGGGGACATTGAGAGAGGGTTGTGACCTACTGAGTTGAGTTAGTGAAGGCTAAGTTGTCAGGAGTCTTGATAAACTCTTGACTTCGAGGGGAAAATCAGCTGCCTTACAGTATAGCTTCTAATTAGGTTGGATAATAATTTACTTTAATATTGTTGTGCAGAAGGCTGATTTTTCAATATTGTTATGATATTCCTGATGACTAATCACGAAGAGAGCAAATGTAAGTTTTATCGGGATTATTTAATTACAATATAGAATACCAATCTATGACACTCGGTCATAAATGGAGCAAGCAGGCCAAATTGAAGTAATGCCAGCTAGTTTTACTTATCGAATCATAAACGTCAACTTTCCGGATATCTAGGCTTACTGTGTTGCATATAACCCATGTCCCAATTCTAAATAATTTACTGTGGGAAAGTTTACCCTAAAGAGATTTAGTATGTTTTCTTTTAATTAACTCTGTTCTTAAAAATTGATTTCACATGCAAACATCAAGATTCAACAGATCAGATGAAGTAAACAACCTACATATTATGAAACAATAAAAATTGATCAGAAAGAATTTGTCATATTAAAAATATAACTGCAAACTACAATAGTTGACACTAACTTTATAACTATGATATTACAGCAAGTTTTGTAATATTATATTTTAATGATCAGCTGATTCATAATTAATCAGTGTCCTTATTGGCACCGTTACATTTAATACGACAGCTTGAAACATGAGGAGAATAACAATATTATTGTGAAGATTATAGGCAGTAGTGTACACTGAAATTTCTATGTATTGATCATGGTATTCTAAAATAATGTACTTGTATTATATCTGATGGTTAAAAGATTTAGAGCTGTCTAAGTATGTTAATCAGATATAAGCAATCACATTTAATGCTATTTGACGATTAGTACAGATTATATTAGTGTAGGTGGGGTATATCAAGTTAGGCTATACTCGTAATGATAAAAAATACAAATATTTTGTAGATAACGTTACATAATGTAGTAATAATATACATAACATAACAAAAAATGTTATGTAGTGATATAAATGTCATTATTTGGTGTTTAATGCATTCATTTACAATAATTATTGATTATATAGAAATGTAGTCAGATTTGAAGTCAAATTATAAATGCTACGTAGCAGAAGAATATAAGTAAAACATATCGCCGAACAATTCAAATAATGATAAATTTAATTTCAATTAAGGATAAAGAAATGTAACAGCTATTATTTAATGAACTAAATATAATGACATATTAACACAGTCAAACTAACTGAAGTTGAGCGCCAACAGGTGCTGTTTGTTTAATATAGATATCATATACCTAATATGAGTAGGCCTAAAGGGTGGTTTCCATTATATGGCATATTGTAAATGAATGAAATTGTTAATTAATCGAAAATACGGATGACTATAAAAAAAGTTAATTTCTCGCTTCACTTAATTTTCCACATACTCATAAGTAAGTTATACCGAACTTTATTACTCAAAAGCATTTAGTTTAATATCGTATACATAATATCAAAATGTATCATTTGATAATACACCCAATGTCAGAGATACACATTTAAATAAACTGGCAAAAGAAAGCGACGATAATAAGAACGGGCTCAGCAGGTCTCGTAAATTAGTTGAAAATTTGTCAAAAACGAAGTCTCCAGAAAATTGTTGTTCTATATTTTGAAAGAAAAAAAAGTTGTGTATATTATTTATATAAGGGTGTATATAGTTTATAGATGTTTAATATTGACGAAAGAAAATATCGAATTTGTTAGAAATTATTCTTTTTTAGTACAAATCTTGAGACCCAACCAAACCAGTAATACACTTTACACATTAAAATACGTCAGATACGGCAGAGATCAGGCAGTCAGTCTTCTTACAATCAATACAGGTTCATATATGACAAATTCGTCGGTAGCGAGCGCTAAAATTATTCACTAATTGTTTCTATTCAGTTTGCTCATTGATGGAGTGGTGGAAGTCGTGGGGGAGAAGAGTGGAACATTAGAACAGAGATCACTGTATTCTTGTATAGATCTCGAGATGCAATCAAATCATTCCTCCTGAGGAACAGGAAATCAAGTATTTACCAGAAGATCACGAGCTCTGAGTCTCGATTCATAAAATAGAATGCGCTGTGTCATCACTGACAGAATGTAATTCAATTTTGACATTACTGATGTGCAATCAGAGGTTAGCATTGTATATGTTCAATAGTGTTTAGCGTTCAGTAGATGTAAATTAGTTTTCATATTATATTTCTTAAGTAAAGTTAAACAAATACATCAATAAGTGTTAATAATTTCATAAATATTTCTTTTTGTATCTACCACAACTATCACAATGTTACCACAACTACCAAATGCTCCTACCTGGAGGTGCGCATCATAGAGTGTCTCCGGTTTGAGGTTGGCCTCTGAAGCCAGCGTCTCCCGGCAGTGGTAGCAGGGCGAGGTGAGGTAGGCGGGCAGCTCTCTGCGATGAAGGTAGTCATGCTTGTCGCACACGGCACACTCGTGGTTGCGGGGGGCTAGCACCCCCACGTCGATCATTGTGCCCAGGTTGAGCTGGGGCAGCTGGGCCACCTTTACCCCCTGGAAGCAAAGGGGCGGTATGTTCACTTTACATAAGGGGTTCATAGGTGCGTAGAAACTCTGTGAAAAGTACACACTACTTTTTACGAAATACTCTTTTCACTATAAAGTTGTGAGTTCCTTTTTAAAATGTTTATCTAATCCGGTCTTATCTCGTTTTATCAAAATGCAATATTTGAAATGTAATTGGTAAAATGACATTTTTTATAAATGGAAAGAGCGTTTCACAAACAAAAGCACTAAAAAAATAATATCACTAGAATTGGTACTTTACAGAATAAAATTTTAAAAACAATTTTATATATAAATTGGAATATATATATATTCTTAATACAAATAATATTTATATCCAATTTATCTCCCTACATTACAAACCTTTAAGCAATCTAATTAAAACAAATTTCAAACATAATTTATTTTTCAAAAATTTTAAAACTTAAATTTCAAGTTCCGATAATATTTCTATGGCGTGAAATTGTCCCAATAACCCTATACAATTTCCCCCTAGAAAATGTCAAACATAATTATATTATTATGAAAACGGAAAAATACTTTTCAAAATAAATTCAGATCTGAGTCTGTCTATACATATTGTGTACATAACATAGCAACCAACAGCAGCAGTTGCAGTGCCAACCTTGAGCAGTGTGGTCCGCGCTTCTGCATCAGGGCCGTGCGGTGTGTGGCTGGCTGTTGTCGGGGTCCTGTTGTCCACCGTGGGCGGTCGGGAGCTGGCGGCGGCGTCGGCACTGGCAACCAATGTCTTGTTGGTGGTTTGGGTCGGCTTTGTGGCGTCTGTTGCGCTGTCGGCAGGTGCGGCGGCTGTGAGAGATGAACCAGTGTGAGGTTTCAATAACTTGGGAACCTCGGTCAATTAGGGTAACCATAGCAACTACGTCTTCAACTATAATACACTAACCACTTTACAAAATGATTTGAGGTTTTGTTTAGCGTGTTTGTGTTCTTTTAAGCACATTATTTAAATGTAATATTAATAAAATTGTATATAAAAGTTTAAAAAACAGCCGACTAACATTTATAAAGCTTTGTTAAATATAAATATATATTAGATCATTACATTCGAATAATCAACTTGAAAACAAACATCTATTTTATTAACATTTTATACAATATATTAAACGCCAAATAAACATGTAGATGAATCAGTAGTGCATATAACACAATGCTTTGGTTATATAATAATAAAGTATACGTCTGTATTCTATTAACTTTATTTTAATTATGAATAATTTTTACATCTAATATACAATCAACAAATATCTACACGATTTGTACAACGATTATTTATTTAAACATCATATGAGGTGATAATCCATAAACAAATCAATAACAAATTCTAGTGAAGTAATGATAAGTAAATCAATAGTTCTCTACATCATAGAAATATACCTCAACTTATATATATTACCAGATCGTTTAAATTAGTAAAATCCCGAAATTGTATATGTTAGTTTAAATAATAGATAATAAATAATAATAAAAAATTAACAAAGACCAATCATATTAAGCTAAGTCGGTATATTGTATGAAACACGGTTAGATTGGGAACCATTATTGGTAGTCGGGTGGCAGAATGGGGATTTTTTGCCTAAGTGTGTTTTGGCGTACATACAATGTTTTATTGGTGATTCTGGT
>JAUZND010039934.1:7002-21195 GCA_034780555.1 Coelogynopora nodosa
ACCCACGAAGCAGGTAATTATATGTAGAACTTACCCACGAAGCAGGTAATTATATGTAGAACTTACCCACGAAGCAGGTAATTATATGTAGAACTTACCCACGAAGCAGTTAATTCTATGTGGAGCTTACCCACGAAGCAGGTAATTCTATGTGGAGATTACCCACGAAGCAGGTAATTCTATGTGGAGATTACCCACGAAGCAGGTAATTCTATGTGGAACTTACCTAATGAAGGAGTAATATGGATGGTATCTCCACAGTTAGACTGATTTTTCTACAAATATAAATTCGTTATGTGTATATTTTATATATAAACATTTCCTTTTTTACCTAACACGGTTTTTTTAATGTTATTTTATCACAATAACAATTTATAAGTAAGTTTTCATTAAGCGTAAAACTTTACAGTTGCACTTGGATAGACATTAAATTAGTTAGTTGGACACTTTGATGTTATTGGTTGGACATTGCTTGCAGCCACGCTAAAACCAGTAATGTGTTGACTCGTAGACTTAACTTAAAAAATTCTACTCGTCACATTAAAACGTAACTACATCTTAATATTTTTTTTTCTCTTATGACTGCCATATTCTAATATTACGTATTTTTAATGATTTTCACGTTATATTATTTAGTCGAAGCTTTATTTATACAGAATATTTATTAATACTGCAAATTAATTCCTTCTTTTTTACACAATGTGCGAAAATGTCTGCGTTTTATCAGAGTTAACAACTAATGACAAAGGTAAATCACCCTATATAACCCACAGCAATTTATATTTTAAGTCTTAGTTTTTTACATAATGGAATTTGGAATAACGTTAAAAGACAATTTATTTTAGCCACTATTTTTACCGAAATGATTAGCTTTTTAAACACTTATCGCTTTATTAAATATGAATAAGTTTTTCATTATTAAAACTAATCTCAGTATTATAAAGTGATATTTGCATTGATGTTAATGCATTTTTATATGTGTTACATATTTCTTTTGACACATCTTTTTTATTTTTAAGAAAATAATTATATACAACAGTTTTTTGCGGTTGGTCATTGTCCTTCAATAGTTTTTAGCGGTCGGTCATTGTCCTTCAATAGTTTTTATTAAAAATTTTAATTTTTGAAACGATGATATTAATGATTTATGGAATACACTGGGTGCATAACATGAACAATTATAAAACCGTCGTTTAGGGGGAGACTGCTATTTGGCAGAATTCAGAGGTTTAATGAAACAATTTTCAATCCTTAACGGACTAACATTTTCTCAAACATTTGTTTTGAGACAGGAGTGGAATCTAGTTCTTGATTGGGTCTTGTCGTTCTTTCATAAAAATAAAAAATAAATATTTGCAGAAAAAAGCTAGAAGAACGAAATATAAAAACTTATTACTTTCCGGAAATGCTATTTTTTCGTTAACAATAATATAACAACGGCTTTCATAATGAATAAGATAATTATAATAATGAGTAACAAACCATCTTAAAATTGAAATCAATCTTTTAAAATAGGAAATTTAGCCAATTTCAGCCACTTAAATATAAAATCTAATTAAAAACTTTGAAAAATAATTAAATAACACGTAATAATTCTAAGCGTATACTGAAAACGCTTCTTGAATGCACTATAGAACGCGAACATAGTTTGAATTTAATTAATAGTAATATCTAGCGATACAACTTCTTATTACTGTTGTATGCTTTTTCTTACGACTTATTCCAGCAGTTTTCATTTCTTTAGTAGATCAATAGACACACCATTATTTGACCTCCATACCCTCCCTGCCCAACATGTCATAAGTTGGTCAATTTGCTTCAAAATATTTCTTTGCGTTGATACTAGTATATAAAATTAGTTTATGTAAACTACTGAATTACATGCTTAACCTGTTAATTGTTAAACTGGTTTTGGCGTTAAGATTAATTCTAGGAATATTGATTTTTCTAAAGTAAAGAGAATTATTTTCAATTTAATCTGGCAATCTTTCGTATTTGGCACGCAAAAAAGATCTAAAACGAACTAGATTATACAGTGTATAATCGAAACTAAAGCTTATGCACGGGATGTTTACGTTGTCTTATTTATAATTATTTGACCTTGAGGTTTTAATTAGTTCAGATAATTATATGTGGTCGGTATTATATTAATAAATATTTTGCGGTATCAATTCATTTAATTAATAATAATGTTTTATAATCATCAAGGTAAAATAATTACAAATAAAATCATCCCTTTTGATAGGGAGAATTTTTATGTTTTGATTTTGTAAATTCGGGTACGTTTCATACTTTTTTTGCGTGCCATATACGGAAGGTATTTTGCATCAATGTCTGCTGACTTAATGAAATAAGTTCTTTATTGTATAGGTACCACGTATGCATCTAGTAAGCAAACACAATTAACACAATGATATGTTTACACCAAAAAGCGAGAGACATAATGAAAGAACTAAACATTGTTTTTACTAGAAAAAGCAATCTCTAAATATAATAATTATATACATTCTATATAACAATTCCATTTCTTAAACATATTGGTAGGTTGTGGTATTATCGGGTTAGTTAACAAAGATTGTGCAGGATATTTTCACATGAATAAACTTGCTAATTTATCCGGTAATGAGCTCTCGACTACCAATCCAGGTTATTCCCCTTAAATTGAGAGACAAAGTAATTCACTGACAGCCTACAGGACTGCGCATTGCGTGCAGTAAGCCAATTCGTTTTACGGTGAAAATGAGCAAAACAATTAGGATGTATTATAGGAGTTAATTAAGAGGTAATTATATAAATTAAATGCATTGTTTAATGATTTGATTGAAACGTTCTACAATAGAATAAAGGTAAATATTACAAAATACAAACACAACAAAAGTTTTTTTCAGGCTACTTTATTCATCAAAACGCAGAAATATTTAAATATGTATTAATTGGGGTCCTCACCAATTTGAAAATATATTTCCAATGACCAATGCATGTGACCAATGCATAAAAGTATCTTCAGCATCCTTGACGACAATCTCACCAGATTTTCACCAGTCATTCAATGTATCTGGTAATTATGTAACAAGGGTAATATTGTATGATTAGTGTTATATAGGTACGCACGGACATGCTATTTTCAAGGTATATACACTTGGCTTTCTATTTAGCAAAGATTCATCTTATCTGGAACAAGTGTGGGATAGGCTACCCGCCACTTCCCTGACTCAACTATTAAATATTGATATTTTATAAGAAAAATATGTACCGTGCTTTCAGCGATTTTCATGTTTATTAAAAACTAATTTTTTCACAAAAAATGGAAGATTATTGTTTTTAATTATTCAATTGCAGATTAATTTTTTAATGTATATTTTACATTTTATAATATTTATAATATTACTATTAACTATAAATATATATACGTAAAAGTTGGCAAGCGTTTATCCTTTATATTCAGTTAAATTCAGCTATTCAAAAATGTATAGTTAATAAATATAATCAACATACATGTAGCACAGACATTCTCCTAAATGTACCGATAGAAATAAAACGTAACAATAGAAACAACTTAGAAACCTTTTATTGTATGAAATCCGGATTGATATTTGTGAATCTGAAAATCCTAAAAAGATTTTTTTTGCTTTTTCACATTAGTTTAGATTGTATTTAACAATGATTTATAAGCTTATGTTTTAGTAATGGTAATAATCTTTATTTATTGATAATATGGATACATTTTTGGAGTTATTTTTTCTAATTGGATAATGAGATCATATAGCTTTTGGAAGGTCGTAATTTTATTAAATAAAGTTTGCTTTGTTGACATTATGCGTGTAAGACTAACGATTTTAGATAAATACTCAAATTATTTTATTTAATCTAACTTTTTGGTTTAAATATTTGATAGTATTTATTTTATTTATTTTAATAATAAAAGTTTTCGAACTAGAAATCAAAAATCTTCGTAGATATTTCAATCTAATCATATACTTAAAGAAACATTTGTAATCTAATTATTTTGTTATGAGCAATGAAACATTTTTACTTGGACACCTTCGAATATTTAAAAGGGTAATTTATGCTAAATATATTTTTACAAATAACAGAACAAAACGATGAAAATAGATAAGAAAGCCTTGTTCATACATTTAATGCCTAAAGGTTATGTGTATTTCTGTTAAACGTATAACTAAATGTATCATAATATAGCTATATGATAATGATAATAATACATTAAAGATTTATACTACGAAAAGTTAGCTTTGGTATATCATTAAAAAAAAAATCTTTTATTTAAGACACATTTAATTATTTATGAATCGAAATTACTTTTTTTTACAATAGTTGTCTATTGTATTTTTACATATTGTAATGATCATTTTCATTAAATAAATGTACGTCACCGCCGCTAGAAAAACTATTTTATTTATATTTTTTGTTCAAAAATATTCCCGCTAAAATATAATTATTCGGGAGCCATCTAAATGTTGAATGATACTTTAACTTTTTTGAGTATTTAGTTTTGTTTAAGACATGTTAAGAAAAATGAGAAATGATGTTCGAAATCTTGATTATGCACTTCAAAAACTAAGAAATCAAACGTAGACACATACATTAAAATCCCGTTAACACCAAACCACCGACCCACAATTCGTACTGAGTGAAAATGTGTGCTAACCACAATAACTGTACTGTAATCACTATTGTTGTCAAACTGCATGTTGATGCACAGCCTACTTATATTAAAATTGATTTTCTAAATGCAATTAGATATGCATTTTGTAATTCAGGAAACCGTTTTTCTATTGAGCTATTTTTCAACAGGTTAGGTGGTATATTATTGCTTTTTGAGTGATTTTACTACGGTTTCATATTTAAATATTTTGATCCTGCGGAATTGATTATTCAAATCCACTCGCAGATAAATAACAAAATATCGAAATCGAAAAGAACAAGTTTAATACTTTTAATTTAATTTATTATTGTCAAATATATTTTGAATTTTTATTATTTCAATTCTTCATTTTATTTTATTTTGAAAATTGTCATAAATTAAATTTTTAATTCTGTTAAAATACTGTTATATAAAAACAAAGTGGTGCAGTTCTTTGTGCAGTTCTCCAACGAATTAGGTTTAAGAGATTTTCATGGCTTCAACTTTACTTTAAATACATTATTAACAGGAGTGGAGGATATATTTTACCTAGATAACAATAACGTCAATTTTTATTTTCAAAAAATTCATTTCAGTCAAAGCTTACAAATGAGATTTTTCGTAACGATGAATAGAGTATATAGTCAAAGTGGATAAAATACAATAACATATTGATGACTAAATTTACTACAAGCAACTACCCAGCACTAAAATACATTTTAAACAGAGAGGGAAGAGGGAATTATAGAAAGTGAATGCATTATATTGACTTGAGATTGATAGCAATAATGTAAATTACATAGAACACACACTTTTAACTGGTGTCGCAATCAGTTTTTCTCATTTTATGCAATGAAACAAAACTAGAGGTGTGGGTGGGGGGGGGGTGGGAGGAAGAAGGAGGATACCAGTTAACAGCTGTTGCCCAAAATCGCCGTATCAAGTCGCCGCCGCATGCATAGAGTGGTTCTTCTTCACTTGGGCACCAGGTGCGGATATTTCGTCTGTATCTTCCGCCAGATGTAGGCGAGTGTCGTGTGACTCATCCTGTCGAACAGATCCTTGCTCTCGGGGAAGTATCGTATGAGGACCTGCCGTGTTCTCTCACCGGCTACCTTTCTGACGTAGGCCTCGATGCTCTCGGTCGTGGCGACAGGGGAGGGTCGCTTCCTCTCTCTTGAGTCGAGGTCGTAAGAGGCGGCGGTGCTGATCGGAAACAGATGCAAGAGGAGGAGGAGCAGCGGGATTGTAACTGTGACTACAAGTAGTGGCTTCATGTTGGAGTACCTGGAACACAGGAGTGGAGAGAGAGAGATGGAGAGAGGGAGAGAGAGAGAGAGAGATGGAGAGATATAGAGAGAGAGAGAGAGGAGAGAGAGAGAGGAGAGAGAGGAGAGAGAGAGGGAGAGAGAGATGGAAAGAGGGAGAGAGAGATGGAGAGAGGGAGAGAGAGAGAGAGATGGAGAGAGGGAGAGAGAGAGGGATAGAGAGAGAGGCAGAGAGATGGAGAGAGGGGGAGAGAGAGAGAAGACAGAGAGGAGAGAGAGAGAGGGAGAGGGAGAGAGAGAGATCTATAATATTTTAATTTCAATAATTTTTATTTTGTGTGAGAAATGATAAACATTTACACAGTACTTCTAAGTAATTTAACAGATTATTTTCATAATATTTAAATTATGTTCTAAAATTATAATTTGAATAACTTCTACTCTAATTGGAAAATAAATAACGAATATTTGATAACAAATTTCACCTTTGTCATTCTTCTGCTAAAGATAATTTTACATTGGGCGTAAAATTAAAAACAATAATTTACATAGAATAACAAGATAATTATAATGAAAATATTTCCATTTTGAAGTATACATATATAATATACAAATGGAATATATTAAAATGTTAAGAAATATTATTTCCTCGTATTTTCGTAAAATATAATATACTATAGTATGAAAAATAAACAGTTAACAAGAACAAAAGAAATTACATTGCCACAGTTCTGTAATTTATATAACGCAGTTTCAAATAATCAAATTATGACCATATCCTATGATACATAACTATACATATTCATATTCATATTCATTATTTATTTCTCTATAAAAAGTGCATTTTAGGTTGGATAAAAGAAGTGTTTAACATGTCTTAAGTGGAGACATATCCCTTTTAACTGTTATAAAATAAATTATCATTTTACTTTATATTAACGAAACATTCCTAATCAATAAATTGTGTTTGTCCTGGTTGTCATGTGTATGTCCTGGTAGTCATGTGTATGTCCTGGTAGTCATGTGTATGTCATGTGTATGTCTTGGTAGTCATGTGTATGTCTTGGTATTCATGTGTATGTCCTGGTAGTCATGTGTATGTCTTGGTAGTCATGTGTATGTCCTGGTAGTCATGTGTATGTCATGTGTATGTCTTGGTAGTCATGTGTATGTCCTGGTAGTCATGTGTATGTCCTGGTAGTCATGTGTATGTCTTGGTAGTCATGTGTATGTCCTGGTAGTCATGTGTATGTCCTGGTAGTCATGTGTATGTCCTGGTAGTCATGGGTATGTCCTTGTAGTCATTAGCAATACGGATTTTCCTTCTGGTATTTGTGTAAGGTATATTAAGCTAACATGTTTTATAACGGCTGTGACTTAAATCTGGAAGAAATTTTTCATATTTTTCAAAATATAGATAACATAAACAAATAAGATAAATTTGAATGACTTAAATTATCAAATTAGCTAATAATCAATGTATATAATCAATGTAAATAATCAATGTAAATAATCAATTGTAATTGAATATAGTTTCCGCTCATCGATAAGAATAATTCAACTTAAACTACAAAAACATTTAAAACAATTTCTAAATTTCAATTACGTAGTAAGCTTTCAATAAGCTTTTCATTTAGTCAATAAAATAAATAATATTAACTTTGTGTTTATTACATAAAAATATACACATGATCCACTAAATATCTTGATTTGTTATAGCATCTAACCATTTCAAATCTTTTCTAGAAGCAACACATTTTTTACAATGCAAACATTATAAATTTCAAAATAAAATAAAATAAAGCGCAGTATTATTAATCAACCACCTACTCAAAGTCAATACTAATTTGATAGAACAGCTCCCACACACGCTCTGTGACCATTCATCATTTATTTTCTTTCATATTGTGGGGTAGAATATAAATCACTTTAATAAAAAACAATGTCAATACATAATACTTCGGCACTATCTCATAATATAAAATAATGTAAAATAATGCTTTTGAACATTCTATTCTAAAAATATAACAAAACATTATTTTGAAAGCGCCTGTACAGTTCCTCTGGTATATTATGTTTCAATATTATTATTGTATTTATATAGATGAATAACTTAATTATATGTGAATAATATAATTTAAATATCGTCATTTTATTTTTCGAAAATAAGTTGGGGCAATGTTCCGTTTTCAATATAGTAAACGTCTATTATCATAGTTTGGGAGAAATAAGCAACAATTTGACTGACAACGATACTTACAATATATATAAAAAAACAGTCGCTACATATTTGTTTTATAACTATAAATAACCTATTATTTATTCCGTTTATGTGTATCAGTCAATATTTTTCAAAACTCAGTAGATAGCCATCTAAAGAGAAATTGTAATCGTCAAAATATTGTCTATGCTATATTATGAATTTAAAAAGATATAAAAAGAATCTGTGACATTTCTTTTGCATGAGGTGCTTGATTTCAGAGAAGTTTAATATAATTATATAACTGGAATATAAATAATTAGTTATATGTGTAAAGTTAACCGGAAAGGGAAATGTAACATTCTAATATTTTATTTAATTTATTTATACAAGTATACCTATAATTTATAAAATGCATTTATATTTCATCCAATTTTAAATTACAATATTAAAGATAGTTTTTTGTATTGTCCTATAATAATACCGAATATTTAAATCGACTTTAATCAGAAATAAAATAACAAATTGAATGCAAACTCTATAGACATCTTTGTTAAAACTAAAATTTCCTTTTTTTAAATTATTTTTAGATATAGCTTATAAACATAAACATGTGTACCTTGCGATTTGTCATAAGAATTTGACCTTGACCTATGACGTAATCCTGACTTGTACATTACGTCAAATGTTTAGTTTAAACAAGTAATTTTATTAAGGTAGAAAAACTAAATAAAAATATATTTGGAATTTAACAAAATTATATATTTCAACCGGTTGAACGAGAGTTCGTCACAAATCAGGATATATCCCTCCATTACCATCCGTTTATTGCACATTTATACAAAACATATTTATTTTAGGAACAGAATGGCTACTCAATACAAAACTAACCCTTCAAAATCAATCATTGTCTTTAGAAAAGCAATGAAGTCTAATATATATCAAACAAGACGAACCGCCTAGAATTTGTTAAAAATGGTCAAAAATGGTCGAAAGCTTAGATAATATTTAATTTTTCTGACACAACTGGGTACATATTTTTTTATAATAACGAATATTAACTTGAAAAAATCTGCAATGTGTCGAAATGGTTATTTTAAGACTTGGCAAAAAAATAGTAATACATTTACGCATTACGCAAATAGCAAACTTTAAAAAAATAATAAATATACGTATTTATCTACTTATTAAATCGTTGAGCCAAGTAAAAGAACATCTGCATTATGAATTTCACGATATTCATATGAATGGCTATAATCAAAGGCAGCAGAATGTGATTAATTACAACAATTGATTCACTTGCCTGGTGTGGATAGAAAATCATTGAGCTTGACTGTTGATTTGATTACAAACTGCATTATTCATAGCAAAGACTAGCCTCATATACTTTCATGAGATCGAGCGTTAACCTTCTTAGCTCACAAATCTAATATATATTATTATTAATTACCGGTTTCTTCTAATTCTATCCGATAACTCTTATAAATCATGAGATATTATTGTAAAACATATGTGGAAACAATAAACAAATACTCGTTCAGTTTTTCAACCAATTTAGATTAGATACTCCTGTTGAACCTTTTCCCTGATTAGAGATAATCAATATTGATTTGATGTAATCTTCATAAAAAAAATCGATAATAATTTTATTGAACATTTATGAGAAAACCGATATTTATCATTTATGGAACATAAATAAATTCCGATATACTTACTTTAGGGAATATTTATAGAATAATAATGATTAATAAGGATTAAACATTCAAGAATAGTCAATTGTAATTATTTATCCACTGTGGGAAATAATTGAATAATTATTCTATTAGATCCAGGTGTGTGTTTAACACTGAGTTGAACTGAACTTAATGAAGTTTGAGTCAGAATGTTATCAATAGAAATTAGATATTACAAAAACAAAACGTTTCTCTAAACTATATTAGGACTTTCTGTGCGTTTGAAAAACTTGCAGACTATAAACTGGCTTTTATTATGTTTATATAATTTCATTATACTATGTTTAAATTGTCAATAAATACCACATCGGATATTTAATCCATCGTATGGTTTCAGATATGTAAAAAGTTAAATAAACACAAAGGTAAAGAAAAAGGTGTTGATTGTTTCAAGACTGCCGTGGAATTTGAGTTTATTAGAAGTTTTGTGATCAGAGGGATTTTAAAGATATCTTTGTACATAAATATACTTCCGCTTTTCTGGGGCGCATAATATTATTTAAACTTAATTTAATATGAAATGAATGTGTCAAACTCGTGATATTTAATATGAAATGAATGTGTCACCATCGTGACATTTAATATGAAATGAATGTTGGTGACCGCTAAAACCGTATTTTGAATTTGTTAAATTTTACATAGGGTGATCATTTGATATTTAAATATATTAAACGTATTATTCAAATTAAGTAATGGATATACTAATTTAGAATGTATATTAGATATTCAAATAATGTTAAATAACTTTTATTGAAATTAATAAGAGTGAGAGTTTAATGAGAAAAGAAAGATTAGAGACAGAGATAAGACGTAAGTGATTTGATATTTATATTATATGTATTCTAATAATTAATTGGCATATTTTCATTATTGCATTAATTGTTGGGGTTCATTACAAGGATATATTATATTGGGACCAAAGATAAATTGGCGAAAGCTTTAAACCGATCTTATATCGGAGGATAACAAATGTGTTCATCTTCACAAAGAATGCATATTTGAATAATTATCCGTTTGTGATTATTTATGAAATATTTATAATATGCATAGGATGTATTTACAAGTTATATGTGTATATGTTCTTATCTGGTACTTAAGACTTACTAAAAATATTCTTATAAATTATTTACACTAGGCCTGATGTTTCCACGAGATTATACCCTCATATACACTGACATCCACGAGATATGTACACTCCTAAACTAAAAATAAAATTTTAATCATTTAAGATTGTTTATCGAGCTATAAAACATTGAATAAAAACCAAGCTTACTATTAATATATTTGAATGACATTTTTTTAAACTAACTTAATAGGCAATAAATTCAATAACAACAAATAAACTCAGACTAATTTAATTAAATTAATTGAAATATATTTTCCAATTATTTACAATCTGTAAGTTGGATTTCCTTTCGTCAATAGCCAAGGCTACTTCTGATGAAATACATTTATAGTGTATCAGTAGTCTTTTCCGATAAAATACATTAATAAAGAACAAAGCAACATTGTTGGAATATATGTTTTAACATTAATGATGTATTATGCGTCATTCACTTCCGAATTATTTGCATAAGTCGCCATTAGAGATTATCCATAGATCGTTGTTAAAATTCAAATTGAAAAAATCAAAAAATGTCAAAGTATGTGAAACGAATAAATCTTAAAAGCGAATGTTGTAGAATTCAGTAACGTTTGTGACATGAAATAAAACTAAAATGTTCCTTGGATGCAGTTTTAATAAAAGTTTTTCATTAATTAAAATTTTTAATGAAATTCTCCAACGTGCAAAATGTTTGCTTACAATTTGCTAAAGAATAAACCCCGTTGTTCTCGTCTTGTTAACTCATGATAGCTTGTATTCTTCGTCGTATAAAACCCTTAATTAAATTAACCATAACTTTCTGACTAGCTGTATATTATTACTTGAATACTGATGAAATCTTAGCATCTCAAATCTTCCAATGAAGAGTGAAAATTAGAAATGTTAAGACAACTTAAATAAAACCTTTTGAGAATCAATTGAGTTTAATGAAGCCAAAACAAGTGAACAAACTTTAATCGTTTAACAAACAAAAAGTTGACAAATTTGAAGTAGAAAATCAGTTTCTGAGCAATATTTTGACATTTATGCCAATTTGGGAACGACAACTAATCAATTGTACCCTCTCAATTGTTTTAAATACTGTCATTCTCCTTACTGAATGTGAAATTGAGCTGTGCTTAGAATCAATGCTGAAGCTTTATATTATATAACCCTACAATATATGTGGTTATTTTTCCTACAAAGAATGGTATTAAATCAACTTATTTTGTTAGGAAGGCATGAATTTAGTAAGTTAACTCGATATCAGAATTTGAAATATGTCAGAATCACACAGAACTTTTGTTATCTTTCAAATTGAATAGATTTCAACAACATCATAGCAGGCAGGTATAATTAAAATAATTCAACCAAGTATTTTATGTGGTCCCATATTAATGTAATTGAAAGGGCTGTGACGATTAATTGTACAATTTAATGTAACTAAATACAAAGTCAAAATGGATAACAATTACAAGCTTGACCGGCTAATAGTTTCATAACATCAGTCACCCTACTAAAATGGAAGGATCCTCATTACCTCATGGAGATGTAATGCCCACGTACCTCAGTTACCCTTCATCTGATGTAATATATTGTTCCACTGAGTACAGAAAATATATACATCATCGTATTGTAGCTTTATTTAGTTGAACACTATACTTATGAGAGACTGTAAGTAGTAAAACTGGCGATATATTGAATGGCGTAGTGGGACAATAATTATGGCAAACTGAACATGGATGATGGTATAAAAGGATTGTTTGCTGGCGTAATAAGATCATTGCAATATTAAAAGAATAGAAAAAAGAAAAGATTTTTGTTTACAGTAAATACAAACAAAACGTACTAAATCTGTTGTTTACAGAAAATACAATCAACATTTGGGTTAAAACATGAACTTACACAGCAGCGTAGCATTTGTTACACATTCACATCTTTGGAAATGTCTTGAAATTCAATGATTTTGTTCATTTTACTTTAGTAACTCCTTGTCAATGATTTATATTTAAAAAATTAATATTTTACACAAATTTATATATATTCAAATAGTATATCAGACATGCATATACATGTTAAATTAATTTTATGGAATTACATATAATAAATTACAAATATATAAATACTTTCGTCTATATAATCCTTTGACCATGAAATATCCAGAGCCTACCAACTTGCATAGCAAACATTAATAAAAGTGGCTTCAAAATTGCACTTTCTCAGCACTTTAAGGGATTTTGGCACACCTCTAGATAATAATGGGGAGTGAAAATTGAAGAGTTAAAATAAATATCAAGTCTTTCATAACAACTGTCTCTCAGAGTTTGGAATTTAGAGAGAAGGATCAGTCAATCCAATGACGATAATAATATAAATTGGAAATTAAACAATGACCATCAGAAACAGCGCAACTTGAATAAACTGCATGGCAACCATATTTGTTTAGTGCATCTATTGATTATATTGGGTGATTTAAAATATATAATTTATTTCAGTAATTATTTAGTTTTCAAGGAAACCATATTACTATGCCTAATTCCAATTTGATAACATTATATTACGTTGATATATATATTGTATATATATTTATTCATGTATGGAATAAATAGCGCTGACTAAAATGATTGGATTAAAAAGTAATAATGTTTTCAAAATGAAAGAAATAATATTTTCTCTACAGTACCTTATAAAATTGTGTTCATTTAAAACTATCAAATTTGTTTTATAAATTTATTATCGATACATTTTTTATATTATGTAATGTAATGTAATGCGTATTCGAAAACAAGTAAAATAGAATTTTGTGAAGAATATTTACAATAATCATTTTCATTTATGTATAAGATAATGGATAGATTTTAGGAGATCACGTTTTTAAATCCCGGAAGTCGAAGACTTAAGGCATTTAAGTATAATAAATATAAGATGTTAATAGATACTAAGTCTGGGTTAATACATATTAACGTATAATAAGATCAATATATATATATACATATATATCTACTACATGTCGGAAGGGCACAAGCATAGATATGGATTGTTCGTTTGTATTAGGCAGGAATTCACATCTATGGCCACAGCTCACATGGCATATGGTAGAAATTCAATGAAAATAACACTGCCCTTGTTGATCCACAACTAAAAGTATAATAGTATATTACGCCACGCGAATTGATGGTTTTTACTCATGCTAATTTATTTTTGCTCACGCGGCCGAAGGCCAAGTGAGCATATTAATTTGAGTGAGTAAAATTATCAATTCAAGT
>JAUZND010039945.1:0-21194 GCA_034780555.1 Coelogynopora nodosa
GCATCCCTCTAACATAAATACAAGGTGGCTAGTCTTTACATTTTTTTGAGACTAAATATTGCTTCAACCCCTCTGTGCGTCCTGGCTGAGCAAAAACCCGGTTTTCGATTTCCATCTGATTCCATTCTGTATCCTGATATCTTCGCAGAGCCTCCAGAGAGACTCCTCAACAAGACGCTTCGGGGAAGCAATACCAGTTGTCTTGCTGTTGGTGGTGTTGTTTGTACATGGTTAGGCCACTCATTAGCAATCAATGTGGCATTTTGGTATTTCCACCATAGTTTGAGATAAACTTTCTTCCCTTCAAAGCTAAGTTTTCATTGAATTTTGTATAGTCAAATTATCAATATTAAATGGAATATCAATGGACGATATCAATAGAATTTGTATAACATATTGATTTTAATCCACAATTATGGAATTCAATTATTCACTTTAGATATTTTACTATTAACAGCATATATATGGATTGAGTAGTATTGGCCTATACTAACTTTTGCGCTACAGCTGGTCATATGTATACTGTGCTATTAATTATCCCTCAATATATATATATTGCTATAAATATATATTCGTAATAATTGATTGTTGTATTTCGTATCGATGACATAGTTTCAAAGGTGTACATAAGATTGCATACAAAAAAATTAGTAATTATTTCATTTACTATGAAAATTACATATTATTAGAAATTAGCACATTTAAAATTTATTAATTTCGTTACAAATATAAACTTATTATAATATATTACTACTTATAAACAGTTTATATGCTCCTCACCATTACGCATGTAATTATTTTGAGATATATATATTTACAAGCCTGAACAATTATAATGGTCGAATGTCTTCCATAAAAATTAATTTATAACACATTATATATCACGTATACATACATACTATAGGCCTACATAGCGAATATTTTATAGCAGATTGTAGTACTTATAACAATGAGCACTTTAATATGAGTTTCCCGGTGAATACAGGTCACCCAATAATTCATGCATGGTTGAAATTATTTTTTTAAAAGTTATAAATTAAAAATAAAGGTAGAAATAGTAGAAATAAAGTATTTATTACATTTAAATAAATAAGTTGTCAAAAATGATCTTATAAGTTTTAAAATGTCAATAAATTTGCAAGAATATTTCGATTAAGTTATAATATTAAAAATATAATTTATTTTAAAATAATATTTTATTTCTCTAAGCAATGAGGTGATAAACTTATATAATAAAAATATATAAAGTATGATTATAACTTTTTTTGTAACCTTTCACCATAAAAAATGTTTTATGTTTAAAATAATCAAATTTATAATTGGTTCTTAGAATTTAAAATTGTTGAAAAAATTTCTCGACGAAACGTGATATTTTGACATATATATTGCATATAATTTATTGTTTTTCTATTTTTAATAGTTAAAATTGCTAATATTAATATTCAGATTATTTTAAAACTATTTATATACATTTCTCGATATATACATGTGTTGGAATATCATTTTAAGGCACTTCAAAATGTTTTTTTACTTCACAATTTATATATAGTCATTAATACAATTTAAGCAATTAAGTTTATCATTATAATCAATACATATTCAGCAGTTTAATGTCACACATGAATAAATATAATGTATATATGTACATTCTTCTAGATTAAGCGTAACAAATTAGTTGTATTTTGCCTTAAGATTCTATCGAAGTTAAAAATATGATTGTAAAAATCTAAAATGACTTATAGTTATAGTTGTATTGAATCTATATTTTTGGCAATTACATTGTGCTGAGATACTTTTATGGCTCATATTGCCATTGAACTACATCAAAAGATTGTAGTACATCACCTAATAAGTAATAGAGACACATGTTTAAATAAACTGTCATAAACCTAAAATATTTAAATGTTTTATTTAAATTGTTATGTATATATATATATACTATAGTGTTATAATATAATACTTATATATACACATGCATATCAATTGAAGGATACACAATATAATGTATATATATTATATATCATTAGATTTTAATTTATTTACAATGACAATGACAATGTACATTTCAGTTTTGTAACAGTTACATATCACATATTATATATAATTATTTATTTATCTACAAAACAGTGAATATTTTATAACCAAATAGCATTCATGTTTCAATTTAAAAAACCTCAATGTGTCCCCAAAGGCAGTTCAACTTTAGCTGCTTTCATAATTGATAATTATAAGCTCTTTCCCAAAAAATAAATATTGTCATTAATATTGGATGTCAAGCAAATTACAGTACTTCACTAGTACTACTGAAATATTCCTCTTAAAGATATCCTATGCATATATACAAAAACAGGAGTCTGCCTTTATGAAAAAATTAAAATGGACAAATGTACATTGAAGTATATTTTTTCTCTAGATCCCTCTGGCTCTGTAAAAAGTCACAGTGATCATGTCAGTGTCTCCCTGTCATATACATATTATAGATCCTTATATCACACACATAGTTGTTCATTCAGATAACCATGCCTCATCTAAATTAATAGTATATAATTTTTAAATTTTGTACCTTTTAAATCAACCACATTTTGTTAAAAATCAATAAATTGATGTTTGGTGCTGTTCACTTCAAAAGAGCCAAAACAGCTCTGTCACTCTTATTTTGTTTTCATGATTATGAATAACAAGGGGAATCAGCATTCAGTGTAATAAAGGAAATTCTTGATCCATAAACTTTACATATTCATATATTAACACTAAATGTCACCCAATGTCTAAAATATTAACTGAAAGCTGCTGATAAAATATCACTTTTTTTAATGGCCATGACATCCAATATGTTGGCAACCATTCCTAGACCTAATAAAGATTAGGACTGGTTGACCAGTTTAGGGACCTCAAAAAGTCATAAACTTCAAGAGGTCCCTAACTTATTGATCTAGTTGGTAGTTATTATTTGGTTATGTTTTCAGTTTTTGATGTATTTCTTTCATTAAATCATCCACCACATTTTGAAAGTAACCACATTTAAATAATATATTTTTAAAGAAGACATCATTTTAGATACATTCAAACTGTATGTTTTAATATAATATTATATGTATATAAATTTTTACTATAAAACATAGAGTATATAAATAAATATATAATGTACCATTTATAAGATAAATTCATATTAATTAATAAAAGTATTACCATTTTTATAATAATTTACATTATTTCTATTTCTTAAGTATCTTGAATGTTAAAATATGTTTTATTACTTAATATTCTTGCGTGATAAGGCACAAATATCTCTAGTATTTAAGTACATTTTTTATAATAATAATGCTAGTTATTTTATTATATAATTTTAAATAAAAAGTTTATGCAAAATTAATTAAGCATATATATATGTGTTACAGTTAATATCCAAAATTAAATAAGTCAGAATGTATTATGATTAGTCAATACCCATTCAACCAAAATTTGATTGTCACTATGCATTTGAAATGCCAACTTAAAAAGTTTAAATTTTGGAAGTCAATGTCATCAAACCAATTATATAATATAACTGTGACTCAAGATGTGGAGTTCTCTTAATTGACATGCAATGTCAAAAAGACTGAATGTCATTTTATAATGAATTATCAGAATGATCTGACTAAATATTTAACCTTCAGACCATTGAAAATAAACATGGCAGAAGAAGTCATATACCAATTAATACCAAAAAAATTGTGATAAAGGTACACCCCATATTTTTTAATCAGATAAAGGCTGAGTATTTGTACAATCAATTTTGGTTGAATGAGTATTGACTAATCACAATGTACTCTCACTTAGTTAAAGTATTGAATGTAGCAGTCATACATACATGCATTTTTATATGTAATAGTATATATATATTTATTACTCAGGACAATAATAATAATGCTTTATATAATTTATAATATAATTTTATATATTTAACTGTATTATTAGCATTTCAGTTTTATAAACTAGATTTATCCTATAGGCATAATCTTTTAAGAATCTTTTGTGAGATTTTTTTATTAAAAAGTTTTATCATAAAAGGATATGTTCATCCTTTTTTTTAAA
Source organism: Coelogynopora nodosa (assembly GCA_034780555.1). Lineage (NCBI taxonomy): Eukaryota > Metazoa > Platyhelminthes > Proseriata > Coelogynoporidae > Coelogynopora > Coelogynopora nodosa. The sequence goes on from JAUZND010039945.1 coordinate 4,075, forward strand.
TTTTATGCTTATTAAAAAAGTATTACATTGAAATTATTGTGAATATTTTAAAATTGAATATACATATTTTGTTTATATTTCATTTGAAAATAAATAAACATTAACTGTAGTTAGCTGGATAATTAAAGACATTCATTTTATAAGGTGTAAATCTACATCTACATATTTTATTATACCTACTACAATATAATAATATGATTAAATAAGTCTACTTTAATTAAACATTTTTTATTATGGTTGATTACCTATAATGTAATTTAAAGTATTACATTTTAAAATTTATTTAAATATATTTATTTATATATATATTTAAACAGGGAAATAAATTAATAAATACAACTAATATTAAACCATTCATTTAATGGATTAGATAAATATTTAATTTATTACATATTTAATGTTATGTATGCAATAAAATCTTGCACATCATTTTGAATAAATAAGTACATAGAAAGCAATATATTTATTCTTTAAAATGAAAACATGTAACTGTATAAAAATGTATATTGTTTGTTACAAAAAGAATTTAAAAATTTGTTTAGTGCATTATCTATAGTATGGATAATGTTATACTTTACATAATTTTAAATGTCATTAGATAATTTTATTTTTAATTTATGATGGCTCTTTTTAATTTATGATAGCTCTTAGCACAAGCATTTGACATTTTTATTTCTAAGTTTCAAAATTATATTTTATATCTTTATAAAATATTAGTTTTTCCACCATCATAGGCTTATATGTTCAATTAAGATTCGTTTAATTTGTGCCAATTTTTTTAATGTTAAATTTAGATTATTTGACAAAAAATGGTATGATAATACTTTAGTTGCATTTAATTTTTTTAATTAGTCTGCACTGGAACTGCCCTCCTGGAACAAAGAGAGAGAAAATTGTATTGGACATTTGGTATGATGTCCACATAATTATATTAATTATTTTAAAAATATGTTCTATAAACATACTTCTTATAAAATTGTGGTCTAATGGTAATAAATGCTTTTATATACCATAAATTATAACCATGGTATCTTGTTATTTGAATACCTTCTGTTTAGCAGTAATACTATTCTCAATAATAATGGTTTATTGAAGTATATCAATACAATAAAATAAAGATTAACTCCATATATATAATTGAAAAGGTAGTGTATTTAAATTATATCATACAAAAATCGCAATAAAATGATTATTTTAAATATTATATTTCGAAATAAACAAACGTTTTTATAGTCTAAACAAGATATAAAAAATGTCAAAAGTATATATGACGTTTAATATAGACACATATTTTGTACAAATTGCAGCTTGTGTCAACCCTGATATCTCCTGGATATTTAATTATACATGTCCTGTATATTAATTTATAATTGCTAACTCATTTGTTAAAAAGTAATTCATTTGTTTTTCACCCTGAGTAATAACTCTCTTCAAACTTTTATTTTTTGTGTATACTTTATGTGTAATAGACATAATTATTTTGTAGATATTTTGTAACAGTTTCTTCAAAGTATCATGAATTAATATAATTCCCTAAAATCCCTGTTTATTTACATTGTTTATGAAAGGCAACTCAATCGTTTTTACTTTCAAGATATCAATGTATCTTTACTGTGCAATGTATTTCTTTCACTATTTCATAGAACCAATGTAGTATATGTATTGTGATATGAAGATAAAATCTTATAAGTAGTCTGCAGAATTGTTGTTATTTTAAGACTTATCACCAAAGCTAATTAACTGCATATTATATTATTATGTAAAAATTATTCATAACATGATTTTGCCTTTTTTTTACTAATATTTTAATTTTTTGTATCGTATTAATTTTTTTGCTTTAATTAATGTCAAAATTAAATTCAAATTATTTATATAATATAAATGAGTGTGCTTTTATTATTATAAATATGTTAGAAATCTTTTATTTATAATTTTTTATGTTTTTAAATTTTAGAAAATATGACAGAATACAAAAATGGTGTTAACAAATCTTTACATCCTGTAAATAAAATGGAACGTTTAGGGGGTCAATCTAAGAAACTTTCACTCAAAGGCTTTCCAGGTAATTTGTGATTATTACCAATTGTGATATATAATTTTTCTGTGCTTATTAAACACTCTAATTTATTGTTGCAGCTTTCAAAACACCAGCCGATCAGTTTAAAATCTCCTGGGCAAAGCTGAGGGAAGCGGTTGATGCAGTATTTCACAGTCAGTCTATCATATACACACTTGAGGAACTGTACAGAGTGAGGACATACTTTGTTTTTTACTTGTGTATAAAATAATATTAGTAAAGTAATTTTAATTTATTTCAGGATGTTGAAAATACCTGTACAATCAAGATGGGTAGTCAGCTTTATGATGAGTTAAAGAACCTCTGTGATTCATATGTAGATGATATTCTTCCAATATTTGCCAAATATCCTTTTGCATTGTGGTTAATGTGTTTAATATTATTATATTAGAAGAAAATAATAAAATACAGTCTTTGATAGTAACCACATTTGTATTTTAGTGTTTTCATAACCTTTCCTTTGTTACGAAAAATAAATATCTAAATTTGATTTTTTTTTATATTAATTTAATTGATATTAGTTGTATTCCTTAATTTAATTTATTTTTGTACAGAAGAGACGCTAAATTATAGCTATTTAAAAACGGTAGCTGCAGCCTGGGAGCTCTTTTGTCGTCGTATGGTGAGTATATATTATGATGTTTTTTTAAATTATTTAATGTTTCCTTTATAAACTTTCTACAGTCCCTAACTATTGTTTCTTTTTCACTCTTATGTTTGAAGAGTGTTATGTTTCACTCTTATGTCAGCCTATTTTAAATGATTTATATTGGTTTAATATATCATGCATATTACCGTAAAAATGCTTTATTTTAGCATCATGAATGTGCTAGTTTCGTAATCATTACACACTACTTAATTTGGTTTTGTTTCATGCCCTGATAATGCTATGGTATTTCTAGTAAATACTTATTTATCGGAGGTGCCATACAATAATCTAATGATCGATTTGTGGTGTATATTTTTTTAACTATTCTTGTGTAATCTCCTGTTTTCCTTTTAATGAGTATTTAGCCGTCTAGAAGATTTATTTATTATTATTTATTAGATATCCTATAAATCTATCTCTCATAAAATTTTCGTGTAAAATTTCCAGCTTATGATACGCAGCATATTCCTCTTTATGGATCGTCAGCTTGCAGTGCACAACACAGATATTCTCTCCTTGTGGTAAGCATTTTAAGATTGCTAGGTTTGATCCTGACTGTAGTGCATTTGTAGCATTCAGTTGATCATCTGCCGCCAAATACCTTAATTCCAAATATTTTATTTGCTTGGTCTAGGGACCTCGGTCTTGCTCTTTTCCGAGAAAAAGTCATCAAAGATCTGAGGGTTCGCAATCGACTTCTAGAAGCGATCAACCATGAAATCAAACTGGAGCGACTTGGAGAGACTGTTGACCGCCAACTGATCAGATGTTTAGTGCGAATGTACTCAGATCTGCAGGTGACCATATCTGGCTTTCATGATTATGTATATTTATTAAATGCTGGTATGTGGGAATTCTTAAGTTAATGGTATAGTAAACTGCAGTACGTGTATAAATTTGTGTTAAATTCGTTTTCTCAAGATATAAGATTTATTTTGTGCCTTATTTAATTCATAAACGTAGGCATACATTGAAAGCTAAATCACACCTACATCCTTTCAAAGTATAGTATACAGATAAAATCAGTTTGGATAAACCTTATTTCCGTGTTCACTACCTGTATCAATGTTAATACAAATTGAGTTAAGAATGAATAAAGTTCAATTTTTTGACAATCATAAACTAGCTGGAAAACTTTTTTGTTATTATTATGATTATAGTGTAATGCTGAACAGGTATTAATATTTTAACAATTCATTTGTTTTGGAATTTATGATGTAACATTTAAGCTCCCGACATTTTTTGCTATACTTATAATTTTTTTAATTTTTTATAATTCTATTTAAATATAATTTTGTTGTTGTTTGTTGTTCAAGCTATTTAATACATGCTTGGCTCAATACATCTAGCCACAAGAACCTTTTTCGTAAAAGTCAAGTCTACAAGCCACAAGTATTTTCGTTTCATAAAACACAAGTTCACAGTTGATTTTCACAAGACCACAAGTCGTTTACAAGTATTCCGTTTCACAAAGAACACTTGCAGCAAATTGATATGGGAATTCCTTTGTGAATTGCGGTAAATTCTACAAGTGGTTTAAACACAAATAACTTATTTAATTTTAACATTAACCATATTAATAAGTAAAAACATGACTAAATCTTGCATAGTACTTATATATTTGTATGTATTATAATATTTTCGTTGGCATAATATCGCACAAAGCAAATAAAACTAATTATTTTATGAATTTGAATGTTATTTGAACAAATATCAATACAATTATTATCCCATTTACAATAATATAGGCGTTAGCGAGTACAAGACAAGAAGAGTCAAAACAATTGTTCCTTTAACGATAAGGCGACGTTGACGTTTCTATATGTCGGATGTTCAATATCGGGGATGCTATTCCTCAATACAGCTTCAACTGGGGATAAACGCAAATTTACAAAGAAGTCATGACCAATGACATTATACGTATATCGTTTTAAAAGTTCGTTGATGACTTTCGATTTCATTTTCTCTCTGAAAATGAGTCAAAATCCATCTATTCAATAAATTAATCAAATAATAATTTACGCTCTTTGTCTGGGTATAAGCATATTATTATGTTTATTATATAAAAATTCTGATTGTGTTTCTCCCAATAATGGAATGTGCTAAAGGTTACCTTTTGTGGAACCTTTTTAGTTACCACGCTTATATAATTATTTAAGTTGTCATTAATTTAACAATATAAATAAAAAATTACGTTAATTTTTAATATTTTTGTTCAATATGGATTGTTGTTTTAGATGTTAAATCTCTTACATAAGTAATTCGTCGCTATTTTTTTTATAATGATTGGTCTTTTATATAGTTTTTATATATCCTTTATCTCACACACAACACCGTCTCCTCCCCACCACCACCAGCTCTACAAAGAGGACTTCGAGGCCTTCTTCCTGCTCAACACACGGCTCACCTACCAGAAGGAGGGGCAGGACCTCCTCTCCAGGCTCGACGTCGGCCAGTACCTCCAGCACGTCTCTACTCGGCTGGCCGAAGAGGAGGACCGGGTGGCCTTCTGTCTGGAGCCGAGCTCGCGGGCCGCTCTCATCGAGACCCTGGTGACCCAGTTGATTGCCGGGCATACGGAACGTCTGCTCAGTCAGGGTCTGGTGGCGATGATGGAGGGGCGGCGGCGAGACCAGCTGCGCCTGCTCTACACGGTGTTGTTGATGGTTCCGCTGGGAGTGGACCAGTTGAGGAAGAGTTTTGCCGAGAATATTAAGGTATCTGATTAAGTGACCAGGGGGATCTGTTTGAACTTCACAATCATTACATTATTTGTGATTTTCATACATCATTTTATTACTTTAATTATTATTAGATAAACTGCATAAAAACCATGGTGTATGTAGCGAACCTCACAGTCACGGCTGATGTAGTTTTTAATACTTTTTTTTATACATTTTATGTTACATTTTGTTTTGTGCATTTTTATAAACTAAAGGTAATCTGATGTTCTTTGAGTGTTGCTAACGTATATATATATAATGTCATTCATGTCAGGATTAGTTATAAATATAAAGGAGCATTATATACAAGTACACCTGTTCAATTTCAATCACTTAACTATTTCATCTTTCTCTTGTTCCAGACAACCGGACGTTTAATTGTAAACAACCAAACTGCAGATCCTGAAAAAGATCGTCTCATGACACAACGCTTATTAGGTAAAGTCAAACATGTTTGAGAATGGTTTTTGTTTGTTCTGTTTATGATATTATGTATTGAACTTTATTCCATATTCCGAAATCATGGCGTTCGTAAATTAACGCAAAGTTTTTAAATCGAGATTAATTTATAAATGAATGTAAATTAAATATTTAAATTATAAATAGTCTGAATATTAGGCATCTATCATATATCTATTATCCAATGAAATTTTATTAAAATTTAATAGAAATAATCAATTAATTTTAATTTACGAATAAAATTTATCGATTTTAAAATGTTGCGCTAATTTATGAGCACCTAATATATATATTACTTGGTTGCTTAAATTTTAAAAATGTATTTTTGTGCATACATACCTATTCATCAAAACCTTTTGTTGAAGCGTTTGTTGTAATTTAATGAATGATTACTAATATAAGTTCATTGTTACTATTTAGTTTTAAAAATATTTCTGTACTTGCTTAAAGTTTTATATTTGGACTACCTAATGTTTCTTTGTTAAATCTGCCGGTATGTTATTACGGTCATGTGTTTAAATAAACAAATGTACTTTATTATATAGTCGTGATCAAATTCCTGAAAGCTAATTGCAATAAAGTACATTTTTTAAGTCGTATCGATAAATTAAGCGGTTTATGATTAAAATAATATATTAAACTATGAAGTGCAGCAACGTTATTAAATAATTTTATGAATGCACGTTGAAGTTAACAAAGTCTATTACACAATATAATTTACTCTAACAAAAGAAATGTAATCAAATGAGTTGAATACATATTTGGTAGTTTGAGAGTGAGGCACTATTTACTTGTGTATTTCACTCTTCACTCAGTATAATTTTTTTAGAATTAATATGCTATCTTAGTCTACCGTTGTAATGTAATTTGCAACACTATAGACGCGGATTTGATTAATAGAATCGCTTTAATAAAACGGTGGCAGGTTGATGTACTCTTCTGTCACAGATTATATTTATTAGAAAATATCGATGACCATCTCGCTTGTATGTTTAATTTTCAACAATTTGTTACAATGCTTTGCCATGTTTTATAATAAATTATTTAAATGTTTAAACAATCTAAACGTTCAGGATGAGATTGATCCTTGGTGCGAATAGTGATACTACAGTACAGTTGCCATCGACATATGGAACACGTTTTAATATTATGAATGAGCTACTATAATATCTTTAAAAAATTACGTGAAGTTAAATAAATTTGGAAAATATTTGTAAAGTCGGTGAAAGTACAAGGGAAATTAAACAAACTTTGGTGGGTAATCTTATCCACCTCCAGTATCTCGTCATTTTATCTACTTCCAAGATCTCGTCATTTTATCCATCTCCAAGGACTCGTCATTTTATCAACCTCCAATATCTCGTCATTTTATCCACCTCCAATATCTCGTCATTTTATCCACCTCCAATATCTCGTCATTTTATCCACCTCCAATATCTAGTCATTTTATCAACCTCCAATATCTCGTAATTTTATCCACCTCCAATATCTCGTCATTTTATCCATCTCCAATATCTCCTCATTTTATCAATCTCCAATATCTCGTCATTTTATCAATCTCCAATATCTCGTCATTTTATCCATCTCCAAAGAGTCGTCATTTTATCAATCTCCAAGGTCTCGTCATTTTATTTACATTAGTTTAATAATATCTGTTTGATTTAAAAAGTCTGAAACATTTGACGAATATTGATAAATTGTCGCGAATTTTATATGAAATATATGTAGCAACCATGCCTGGATTTTTTAAAAGATTGGAATCTAATCATGAAGAAATAGGGACCATTTTATCAGTACTTTGTCCTAAATAACTGTTTTAGAACATTTTTACTGTTTCGAGAAAATGTATTAGTAATAAAATGTTTGCATTTTTTATAAATCCTCAAGAGTGATGAGAGCTATCCAATCACTATATAATCACGCATTCCAGTATTTATTATTTTATAGTGTTCGCAAGTCAATAGCGGTTATCACATAGTTAAAGAAGAATGTAAAGCAAATGTGTATCAACCTCTGTTACATTATCAAATATAGATATTATAAAAATATTAATTGTATTTATTTTTAAGATTTTCAAAACAATGTCTTATACACAGTCCACACTCGTTGGCTAGCAATATATTGTAAATGCCAGAGTTTGTTCTTACAAATTTATGCTGTTTTTAAATTCAATTTAGCAAATAGCTTTTCTTCATTGTGGATACCACTGTTGTTAAACAACCCCCCTCCCTGACCAGACTTGAAAGACGAGTTGGGTGACGTTGTAAATGAGTGCTTCCAGTCCGACCCCAGCTTCCACCGCGCCGTCAACGACTCCTTCGAGGACTTCATCAACCACCGCGCCAACAAGCCGGCCGAATACCTCGCAAAGTACCTCGACTCCAAGCTGCGCAGGTAGACTGCTACAGTACATTACTCCTAATTCTCTCCTTGTGTGTTGTCCCTCTATGCGTGCAAATGCGATCAGTTGTTTCTGGTAACTTGTCTTGTAAAAGATTTTTTTCTTCGCTCGTAAAAATGTATTTGCTCATTATATCAAATTCGCATAGGGTGTTCTGAAAAAAAGGAGTCTGGACATTTTTGGAATAAATAAACGGAATTCGGCTATCTAATTGTTTTTATATATTATCCTTTTTGTGTGTTTGTATTTATAGGGATAAAAATTGCTTAAATGGTTTTGCTTTGTTCATTTTTGTATCTTACCTTTATTTATTTGTTACTATATGGTCTTGACTATCGTAACTTGGCGGTATTGTATTTGTTCAATTCTGTTCACTTTTAAAAGTAAACTCCACATTTTATATGTTCTGACTATATATAATTACACTATATTTTGATATTGGTGGTTATGGAAAATTCTAATTTTGATTCAACTAACCAGGAATCCATTAATATAGCAACTGTGTTCACAATTGATAAGTAAAATTAAGTTTGTACGTGGTTTCCGCATTATTCAATGTATTGTTTGCTTTAGTCCATTGAAGGGTGTTAAGCAAGAACCAGGTTTTTGAAATTGTGTTAATCAGATGGACATTTAATGACCGCTTTTCTTAGATATACTCCTCGAAAAACAGAAAGAATATGCACATGTTTGGATGCTGACAAATCTATTATACGCTGATAATAATAATAATGGTTTAGAAAAATTCAATTTAGCTCACTTAAAAATATCTTTATTGCGTATAACACGTGTCAAAATATTATATACTTCAACATTAAAATATAATACGTGTAAATATTTTAAATATTAACATAACTTTTACATTATGAAGTCCACATTATTGATCTTTGATGCAAAAAAATTTGGAATATTTAACCGTAATTTCGCATAAAATATGATATTGTGTATTTATAAATATATTTTAAAATGTTGATAATAAAATCTAACTTTTCTGAGTCCCTTATTTTATACACATCATTGGCGTATATTAAACTATTTCATACGCCGTTTCATAAGTATTTCAATAACATCTAAACAGTAGTAGGTTTAATACAAGAAGAACCGGTCTTTACCATAACATAACAGTGTCCTCCGTGCTCCCATGAAATATCCCGACCCACAGCGGCAACAAGGGCCAGTCGGAGGAGGAGCTGGACAAGCTGATGGACAAGGCGATGATCCTGTTCCGCTTCATCCACGGGAAGGACGTGTTCGAGGCCTTCTACACCAAGGAGCTGGCCAAGCGGCTGCTTATGAGCAAGAGTGCCTCTGTTGATGCAGAGAAGGCCATGCTCTCCAAGCTTAAGCAGGGTGGGTTGGGGTTTTTAGGTCGGAGTGCCTTTTTGCTTATTTTTTTCTCTCTTCAAAGTCATCTATTTCCTTGGAATTTGGTAAAATAGACATCGTTATCATCAATATTTATTATTGATAAAGTAAGGGTAGTGATATTATTATTTTCAATAAGTTTATATTTATGTTACAGTATTTTTAATAATATTTTTTTTATTATAATCACCTTCATAAGCTATATTTTAAGTAGTCTAGTAATATGCGCACCATACTAATTAGATCGGCTTTGAGACTCCGAAATAATGTTTTACTCTATGAGACAGAAAATAAGTTTTCAATTATCGCAGGAGGAACAGTTTGTTTTTTAATGGTTATTATGAGAGGGAGAGAGAAAATTTTTCGCTCCCTAGGGCGGAAATAATTTATTTATTAAGCATAACATTGATTTCAATATAATTAATTTTTAATCAATATTTGAATGTTACCTTAAAAAATAAATATTCAGCAATATTTTTTAATCGCCTGGATTATGAATTAATTAGAATCAAGTTTAATTATTGGAACAAAGTTCTTTTACAAAAAAAAGGGACGTTTCATTATTATGCTTTTGTTTGATTTCGTTATTTGTATTAAACAATACATGAAGAACAACATTATATAATATATAATGTTGTTTTTCATGTATGTATAGTCTTTTCTAATTATGTATTGTCAAAAGTTTTTCATTTAACTTTGATATGTCTTGAAATTTCTTTCTTAGTTACCCCCTTCAACTTATGCATTATATTCTACTTAAACTAGGCATCATATTTTTTTATGTTTGCACCTGAATAGCTGGAGTGGAGAATGTTTTCGTGTAACACAGTAACCCTGTAAGTTGTGTGCCATAATTGATTTGTATTTCATACGAAAATATATACCATCATAATAATGACTCAGTCTGAAGAGTCGGTTTGGACAAACTTGAGTTTAACTGAGAATATTTATCAGAGTATCCAGTATAATATTATGAATAATTTAACTATACATGATTCATCTTGTATTACAACGGTAGTATATTTATAATTAGAGCGTGAACACTTTATTACGTTAATAATGAAGAAGAACAGAGATACAGCTGTACATTATAGAAACAGGCATTATTAAACATAATTTATTATGTTTAAATATTTCTTTACTGTGATAATGTTACTCTTCTATACATTATAATTCCATTGGAACCAGTTTGGATATAATGAGAACATGGTTAAATCAAGCACAACACTTGTTACGTTCCCCTCAATATCGGTTTCTAATAGTATTATGTCACCTTCACTAATAACGAGACAGATACCTACAGATAATTCGGCTATATAGCGATTCAATGTTTGGAATACAATAAATATTGCGTCATTATGTAACGGTCTACACAATTTTCGTAGTCACAATGAATAAGTCCAAAATGGTATCAACATATTCGCAATTTATTTTTCCAAGATTAATCTGTCTTCGTTTACCGTGACTTCACTTTTGAACAACGAAGACGAAACATAGATTATAACGAACCAGACTTTCGTTTCTCGACCTCGGTTTTAGTTTTAACTCAGTTATAGTTTTTAGTTTTACTTAACGTAGCAGCCACATTCCCACTACAGAGGGAAGATTAGTGATTGACCAGCTTGCAATTCCTTGCAGAATGCGGCCCCAACTACACGAAGAAGATGGAGACCATGTTCCAGGACATCGAGTTGAGCCGGCAGCTGAGCAAGAACTTCCGAAATCATGTAGGGGCCCGGTTCACCATTGATGTCATGGTGAACATCATCTGTCCCGCTTCTTGGCCCACCTATCTGCAGACGAAGGCGCTCTATCCGGCCGATGTAGGTGTATTCTCAGCCACTGAATAAACTTGTGACAAATATTGTTTGTTTAATTTATCTAATGAAAACGAATTGAAATTAATTTTCTGAAGTTATTGTCCTTCGTATTTAATTTAGCAATACATTTAAAATATGTCATATGTTTTAGCAAGTAAACCTCTCCATTGTTTCTTTGATAAATATACGGAAATATTGATTACACGCTTTTGAGGGAGTGTTTGTATCCTCTTCAAGTCCATTTGTCATCCTTTTAATGTCATATCTTTGTGGATAAGTCGAGCCGAAAATTCTTTTAAAAAGTGTGGCAGATACCCGCTACGATGCTGCAAGTTAGAAGTTAATTTGTTAATAGAATCAGGATGATTCAATTTAATAATGTGTTTGTTATTTTTCTATTTGCTCGTCTAAGACTTTTCAACAATGTAAAATGATCTAAAAGTTTTATATTTTCATATTAATAATTCGAATTGTTGTTAAAAGGTCCTTTATTTTGTCTGAATCAAAATCATTATTTTAACTATAGCGTGCTTTTAGACTTAGTTCATTTTAATTTAAAAAAAAGTAGAAATGTTTATTGGTGTTATTAATGACAGTAATTTTACAAGATTATAATGAACATTATAATTAAAATAGAACTGTTATAACATACTTTTTAAAAAAATAGAAGAATAAATATATCATAAAAAAGTATTTTAGTATAAAAATTTGTCAATTAATGGAAAAATATAATATTAACTTCATATGATTTCTCAAATAAACAAACATTTGCTATTGGATATTTAAAAATGATGTTGTCGCTGATCTTTGTTTTTAGAGTTCTTGAAACAATTTCTTTGATAAATATTGTCGTATATTTTTAATGCAAAGACCCCTTGAATTTTAATCCGGTTGGGGCGTACGAACCCTGTACAATTTATATATTTAATGCAACTACCTATTTATTTTTGCAAAACTTGTTGCATTAACAATTAACGGCATTTGTCGCATTATCTTTCTCAGATGCTGGAACTGCGCAATGAGTTCTCCAAGTTCTACAGTCAGAACCACCAGGGACGCAAACTGATCTACGAACCCTCGCTGGGAACCTGCGTAGTGCGCGCCGATTTCCCCACGGTATTCATTTTTGTATATTTTTAATTTATATATTATAGTATTTTCAATAATTACAGGGATGGTCCGGCGTGTCAAAATGTGACAAAATGTGTCATTTAGAAGTTGGTAGGATAAATGTGTCAAAAATGTGTCAAAATCGAATTTTATGTGACAAAATCATATTTTATGTGTCAAAATCGAATTTTTACACAACATTATATTTTTATGTGTCAAAATTTGTTTTTTGAAAAAAAATGAATAAAATCTTTTGTATCACACTTAAAATGTGTAACAAAATCATAAATATATAATTTATTTCTAAAAAATTCCAAAAATTCATAATCCATTTAGGTAGGAATGCTAAGCACAGTCATCATGACTGCAGGTAGTGAGCGCCCCTGGAATGCTGAGCTCCCATTTAGGTAGGTTTAGCCAATGAATATATGATACTTTACATTTTTACTTGAGTAATTGATGAGCATAGGTATTTGGTTTTTGTTCTAGCTTTTTTATTAGTAATTAACATTTTATTTTCCTATTTTTCAGATAAAATTTAATTAACATGGTGAGTAAACGTGAGCAGATTTTCACGAATTCTATGGTGAATGGGGTTGATAAGAACAATGATCATTTGAGCTATTACTGCATCCAGAGTCCATCAAACAGCAAAGAAGCATATTGTCTGATTTGTGAGGAATCCATCGATGTCTCTCAACGTGGCCGTGACTCAATAATTCGTCATTCAAACAAAAATAATCATTTTGCGAGCCAAAAACCACTGTGACCAGGACAACAATCTTAAAAAATTTAAAAAATCTCAAAATTTAATTGTAAAATCGTTATCTTCTTTCAAAAGCGATGAAGACCCACTTTCTTTCCCAGATCAGGTAACAGCAGCTGAATCTGTTTGGTGCACAGCATTGGCTGTATGTCACCTCCCTGTTAACATTTGTGACAACCTAGTTCCAGCTTTTCCAATTATGTTCCCTGATTCGAACATTGCTGCAAGTTTGGAATGCAAAAGAAACAAGGCTGCAAGAATCCTGTCAGATGGTTTGGGTCCTCACTTTCGTTCCCAAGTTGAAAATGAAATCCGTAATTCAGCCTTGGCATATACCCTGGAGATCGATGAGACAACAACAGCAAAACACTGGCGGCAACTTGATATATTAGTCAGGTATTACTCAGAGCAGTATCAAATGGTACTTGTTAACCACTTGGCATCCATCACACTTGGCAGAGCTCAGGCTTATGTTCTGCATGAAAAGATAGCTGAGACTGCAAGCGTCTTATATACTAGAAAGCTTATACAGATTTCAAGTGATTGTCCAAATGTAATGAAATCTTTGACAAGAGAAGTAAAAAATACGTTGAATCCCAATTTGGTTGACATTGACACCTGCAATATACACAAAGTACACAATGCATTTGCATCCGCATACAGCAATTTTGGTACTGATGTAGAGACTCTTGGTATTGAATTATATTACATGTTCAAAGCTTCACCTGTCAAACGAGAAGACTTTGAAAATATTCAAGAGAAGTTCAATGTCAAAAAGCATGTTTTTCTCAGACATGTTTCAAGTCGCTGGCTAACGTTGGAAGATGTTACAAATCGACTGATGGAGCAATATCATGCATTAAAACATTACATTTTAGTCTCCACTTTCATCACAGACAAAGAAAGACAGGTTAACCAAAGGATTCGAAATCTGGTTCATATTTTGAAAAACCCACTGCTAATGGTTGAAATGCAATTTCTTAAGGCTGTCATGACTATATTCACCAAAGTCACCCTTCCCTTTAGAGTGGAGCTCCACTTGTGCATATTTTATATGAGGAACTGTCAACACTCATTGTCACTGCTGATTTAGATAATTTGTATAGTTCTATGCTTTAACGTTGTGCAGAAGTGATTGCCAATAATGGTGGTCATACCCATTATTAATTATTAGGTGAAACATTATTTTTGTATAGGTATACTTATTCAATATTTGTATATAATTGTTCTTTCCTCATTGAATACAAAATTTGTAATAAATAGGTGATTTAATTAATTCCTCAATTGATTATTTCAATTTAACCATTACATTATCCATTACATACATCCATTAGGAGAGATGAATAGGAAGGAAATTTTATTCAGTTGCTAAAACTCCATGGACAAACTAATGAAAATATTATGAATTGGTAGAAGGGCAATGACTTTAAATATACCTCAGCTGACTGCCAATATGAATGTCTTCAATTGATGTCATTTCAGGTCACTTGACAACTGTGTAAAGCTATCGTTTTTATGCACTGATGGCTGATGAGGTCATGGACTCGTTAAACAAGGAGCAGTTGGTTATTTGTCTATGCTGGGTCGATGATGAGTTCAATGTCTATGAAGAAGTTGTTGGACTCTATAATGTCAATAACATCAAATTGGATACACTTGTTGCTTGTTTGAAGGATGTTCTTTTGTGTTGAAACTTGCATTTTTCACATTGTTGGGCCGGTGCAGTTAGGGTTAGGGTTGTAAATGACAGCACGAGCAATATGACAGGTGTAAAGAGGTGCCTCAACACGGTTTCAACCATGCGCACTTCTGACCCATTACCATTGCTCCAGTTAGCTAACTGTGATACTATAAAATAAATCAAAAACCTCCAAGATATCCTACATATAACCAACAAGATGTCCAACCTAGTCCTAATCAAGTATTTCCCAAACCAAGAGGCATACAATGCTAGATAAGCTGAAAGCAGAAGTGGCTATCTATTGAAAACCTTGCAAAATACTTTTATAAGTGCAACCCAAAAACAATAAAACCCACAACAATGTCTGTTAAGACTATTAAGCCATTGAGATCCAATGAAAGTTATGAATTTTTCTGGACAAAAGCAAAGGTTACAATTGATTCATATAAGTTTGGGGTAGATGAGCCACAACTCCCAAGGTTCAAGAAAAGGCCAAAGAGTTATGATGAAGGCAGTGACCCACAGCCTGTATATCAAACAACAAAAACAAACTATGGGTACATTTATTTTGCATCTATTCTAACTGGAGGACCTGCTGATTAAGGCTGCAAAAGCTGAAAAATATGAAGAAGAGCTACAGACAATCATTGTATTTTATGGTAATGATTTTGATGCAAATAGGCTAAGGACTCAACTAAAAATACTTCTAAATATAATGGTGGTGAGCAGACAGCTGTTTAACAATTTTTCTGACATCAGGTTCATAATCAAAACTCATCCAATGAAGGAACTGATGTCCAAAGTATGTACAGCAATATGTTTATTACAAACTGTGCCAGCGACAAATGCTATTAGTGAAAGATTGTGTTTGGCACTTTTTAACACCAAAGTATTAAGATACACTATATACATCTGTATTTTATAATTTTAGCTAAAAAAAAGTTGATAACTATAATTTTGAACAATTTTATAATAGGACCAAACCAACTATGTATTTTAGTCAGAAATATTGTCATGGCCAAAGCAGCTATGTTGTCTGAATTGTATTGTGCTGTTGTCAAACTCATAACCAAACCAGCTATGTATTCAAGCCAGATATAATACAGTCAACCAAAGCAGCTATGCACATATACTTAAATATATTGCACTGTCAGCATCTCATTTAAGATTAATGAAATACTTTGACAATAATTAATAAATGTATGTATTATGGATAATAATAGTACAGTAATGTGTTATGAACAATTGAATAAATTTCATTATACAATACATTATTCTATAGAAACAATTATTCTCTACATACATTTAATTTCTTCCATTGTATAAATAAATTTAACATGCAGGTATACTTTTAAATGTATCCTTTATATTTACTTATGTGTCTTATATAATATATTGATATGTCTACTAATCTCTTGGTTATAACACCTATACATTAAATGCAAATAAATGTTTCTATATGCAGAAGTGTTTCATAATTATCATTTCTAGATAATATTAATATAATGGTTAAAATTGGATGTATTGACTATAGTATTGTAATTATATATTATTTAATTTTTTCAAATCATTTTTAATACTTTTAATATTATAATTTAAAAATATATAAAATCACTAAAACTAATTTTTATAAATAATCAAATTCAATAACAATATTTACAATATTATAAAAAATATATCTGGTTTTGACATGACTATAACTTTTCAAACTGTTTTACTGCATTTGTTAAAGACAAAACAGCTATATTGTATATACTATTCACAACCAAACCAGCTATGTTACTAATTTTTTAACTATGTTTCAAATTTTACAGTTGTATGCTAAAAAAAAAGTAAACTGTGATTATTTATATAAAAACCAATTACATATATTGTCGTCGACGCGGACAAATGGCCTGATCGCTTTCGTCGCGATGTGGACAAATGGCCTGATCTCATTTTTGACGATTTTCACTTTTTGGTGGATTTAGAATGTTATATGTATGATACATCTACTGTGAAAATTTTATTTCAAAAAAATAATTATAAGTGGTATTAAATTAGCAAAATACAAATGGCCTGATCGTTTG
>JAUZND010039956.1:0-21193 GCA_034780555.1 Coelogynopora nodosa
CCTTTCTATTAATAGCCTTAATGTGTTTTTCTGGATAAATTGAAGGGTGGTCTTAAACTTATTTTCGCGACTGTATAATAA
Source organism: Coelogynopora nodosa (assembly GCA_034780555.1). Lineage (NCBI taxonomy): Eukaryota > Metazoa > Platyhelminthes > Proseriata > Coelogynoporidae > Coelogynopora > Coelogynopora nodosa. The sequence continues at coordinate 82 of JAUZND010039956.1, forward strand.
GTATATTTATGTTATATTCTAAGTAAAATGAATTAATTTAAATCATAATTAATATTATTCTTTTTTTTCATCATTGATTAATGTCAATTATTGCAAAATTATATATTTATATATGTCGGTATATAAGTCACATTAAATGTAGCCAAACAATATTCACTATTTGACATTATATTTAAACTGATTATGTAGTTACAGTAAAATAACCAGACTTTTACTTCAAAACTTATGAAAATATAGCGCTTTGTTTTTAGATATTCAAAAAAAATGATCAATAAATATTTTTAATACGAAGTCATGTTTTAATCATTGTCGGTTTTATGAACACTTTAAAAAATGAGAATATGTTTTTATATGTTTCAAACTATATAATAATATTAATAATACATAAATAGATGCAAATACATTTATTAAATAAACTCTGATCTTAGAGAAATAGGAAAATATGTTTTTATAGAAGACCATTTCAAACAATTTTTTGTGCATTATATATACAGACAATAATTATATATTTAAATATATTTTGAATATTTAAAGTTATATACTTGTAAAAAATCTGTTCTACACTCAATATACGAGATAAAAGGAAAATTAAATTATATCTACAAAACTGTACCGTTGTATATGAAACTGAACAAAAAAAACTGAAGCAAGTGAGACATCACTTTTCTTGACTCGAATCAAGTGAAAGTATAACAGACAGATACGTAGACAGAATATGGGAACATGTTTTGTGTTGTTTTCTTTGTTCACATAATAAAATAGTAGCTTACCTTTACGTTTTATTTAATGATATCACTGAACGTTTCCATGACGAAACTGAATTTAACCTTTAGTTACACTCCTTATTGTGTCTTTATAATTACGTTTACTTATTTGAAAATATTAATTAGTGTTCGTCTTAATTTTTTCAATCCAAGTTAATTAATACTTCCAAATAATTTTCATATATACCATATCCAAATTTGGACAATTTATTTTACTATTATATCATAGTTTTATATTTACGTTTTACTTTAGAATTTATTCTCGAAATGTTTCTTACAAATATTCATATTTTATGTATATATATTTAATTTGCAGATAATAAAATGAGACCATACATAAGTTCAGTATATAAAATAAAATATAAATGTATAAAATATAAATTAAAAAATATATAAATAAAATGCTGTTACATGTTGGAGCGTTATAGGAAAACTATTTGAAATAATACTTTAATATCATTTCATTGAAGTGTATAATGCTTGTTATAAATTTCGTAAACATTTAAAGTGTATTCATCGTTTTCGTATTCTGATATTAAAATATTCTTATCATGAAATGACTATACGAATTGAAGTATAATACAAAAATAGTCTGAAACTCAAATATCACTAAACTCATGTTTTTATATTATTATTATTATTAGTATTTAACATTGCATCCATAAAATCATGCATTTATAGTTTTTGTCTTTATTAGCAAAAAGCTAAATAACATTATTTTTAATTCTTCACTTGCTGTACATATTGCCTAGATCAATGTTGAAATACCTGTTTTTCTTTATAGATTTATATTACATAATTAATTCATGTCGCCAAAAAAAAACTGAACATTGAATACATTATAATTAGTTGCATATGGATGTTGCTTCTCCCTGTATATCAATATATTTGAAGCAAACAACGCTATCAATACTGCAGAATGTTATAGTACAAATCTTATAGTGCAAAATCTTATAGTACATATTTTTCATTAAAATTAGTTTGGTGCAGATTTGTATAAAGAATATTTTTTCAAATAGTTATATTAATAAAATCTACTAGAGACAACATAAAAACGTCGAATCAATACCGCAGCTGAGTATAGCATACATGCAAGGTTTATAAATGAATAAATCGTATCACTTACATATTTATTACTTATACCAGCACACTGTTCATATAAAATATGGTACCTATAAAACCCCTCAGCAACCTTTTTTCCGTTCACATGTGGCTGATATGAGGTTGCTTAATGTTAGATTGACAGAGAAGTATATTATGAAAATGAAACACATCTTTACAAATATAGATTGCTTTTTACATTACTTTAAAAATGCTATTTAATATGTTCCCTTCGAAGCTACGAATTCTGCGGAACAATGCCTATAATCCTATCTACTCATTTTTGTTGAATGTACTGTCACTTGGTGTTTTTGATAAAGAAATTATGACATACTTTGAAATAAGTTTTACTAATCTGTACTTTTTTTACTTGTTATAGGTTAGGTGCTTAGCTCTCAATAGACATGAAGCTCTTAAAAATGTCGCAATTTCCTGCGTTGTTCTGCATGATTTTTTTTATTAGTAAAAGTTTTATATGGCGACTTGAAAGTTATACTCATTATATGTCACGTTAGCATTTTAAAGAATTGAAAGTTACAATTCTTCTCAAAATTGTTCTTCAGGTTTACAAAACATCAAGTAAATCTATTTAGACGTTTATTAATTATGCATTATATATATATATATATATATACATGTATAATTTGTTTATGCCAACAATGTTTGTGTAACAGAAATTAATTTAAATATAAGCTGCGTAAATGGTCAAAGATCAAAAAAAGTGATTTAAAAAATTAGAAAATTCGATAAGTTGTACAATTATTTATATAAAGAAATATTTACTAAACGATTTGTTTAATTTTTTAAATATACAAATTAATTTTTTAATAGAAATGATATCAATTATGTATAATATTGATTATGATAAAAACTATGTTGCATTTTAATTAGATGAAATGGAGAAAATTCAATTATAAAATAGAGAATGACATTGAATCAATAGTAAACCCATTATCGATGTACTGATGCAGGAAAAATAATAATCTTTAAAACAAACATGGCTTTCGCTTTTTTAGTTAGAAACTGTTAACATTGTTATTAAAAAATGCATTAACAATATATGGCGAATGGAAGACTCAATGTTTTTCTTTCGTGTATTATACAAAAAATAAAATAATAACATTAATTTAATGTTTAATGAAAATGTTGTTCACATAGATGAATATGAAACGATAATTTTAATTAAAAATATATAAAGTCTGTATAATTTGTGTTTTTTAGTAAATAACTGCAATTAAATAAACCTTAAGTTTGAGTTGACTTAGTCAAGTATGAAATGGTATTGGTTGGTAATCTTGAAAAATTATGTTTTACTCATTCACTAATTTTTATGTTGAGGATAAATTGTCTGAGTTAAATTCATTAAATGATATATATTTTAGAAAATTAAGTTATTGTTTTAAAATAGTTATATTCTGTGTAAGCTAGTGAGTGCTCTTTATAGAACACAAGCAGCTGTACTATAACTAGCTAGCTATATGTTTTATATATTACGTTTTTCATAGATTTCTAATAAATAATATTGATTTATCCTACTATATCAAGCGCACCTTAATAAGCTACTAATAATTATATATTGTACATGTATGTACAATTTATGTAATTTATGTACAATTTATGTCATTTTATGTACAAATTATGTCATTGAAGTCAAAAGATGAATTAAAATAGCTATAAAAAGATTAAAATTTATAAAAGTAAACATTTATAGGTATACAATAAATACAAGAGTAGCGTAAATATTGTTTGAAACATTAATAGTTACATCAATAATGTTTACTGAATAATTAGAATTTAATATGTTTTTAAAAAATACATCAATTTATACTTGATTATGAAAATATTATACATATATTGCTTAAAAACGAATAACATTTTCTAAATACTAAAACATAAAAGTATACATATAAAAAATTATGCATCTACCTGCTCCAATAATGTAAATATAAAGCTTGTCACCTTGCTCTATCTAAACATTCTATATAAATAAATAATGATAAAATCAATCAATTTAACTCATAATAATTTACATAACTCACTTATCCAATCTTAATAGTAATTTTATTTATATACACTTTCAACGTAAACTCCTGCATATATAGGTTGTGTAACTTTAGTTGTCAACATTCAACATGTTTCCTATCAGAAAGCATAAACTCGTGTCTTATATTTATAAATTGAAATTAGCACCGGATAACGTACATTACTTATACTAGGCAGTAGACACTGCCTCAATGTCCAAAAGCTTATATACAATATAGTATATGCAAGCATCCGGAAGCCACGATTCTTTTCAGTCACTCTGACGTTTCTCTCTTTCTTTCTCTCGTTATATATATATATTATTATTAGGTATAAACACACATAGATATCGATTAAAGTCAAGTTCTTTATGCATACACCACATTTCTAATGCAATAATACAATTAATTATAAGCATTCTTTGATTTTCATATTGGGATGGGAAAAAATTATAAATTTCTTTAGATGCAATATATTAATTTAATAATTTAATTTTACAGACGCTTCGTCCGTGTAGGTAGAATTTGCTAACTTCATAATAATGTGTTGCAATAGTAGACATACATGTAGTATTTAAAACAACACTGTTAAACTAAGGTGTTCTGATGATTAAGATGAAAACATATATTAAATAAACAGTTAATAATAATACCTTGGCAACAATTAAGATATTTAAACGTCATTTCGTTAAAATGTTTACAGTGTATAATGTTATACAGTAAACGTTTGTATTGATCGTTTATCTTGATGTATATATTTATGTTAACCAATAAGATAATTTTATTCTAAAGTTAATGTTGTTTTTTAATATTTCATGACATGATTATTATTACTACACAATACTATGTAATAACTAAGCGCTTTCTGATTGAACTAATGAAGCTGTTACGTTTTTATTTTGAATCAGAAGAAGTTTTTATTCATTTTTTGTATACCTACGAATGATTGATATATAGTTTAATCTTATAAAATATGTTTTAATATCTTTAATATTTTTCAATTTTTTTAATCTAATTTAAAAATAAACAAATAATATAATTTATCGAAAACAAATACAAAATATATTTTTCATAGAAGTTAAATATGTAAATAAATAAATAAATCACAATCATCTGAATTATAAACTGCATTTTAAAGACTTGTTAATCTAAATATAAAAACAATAATAACAAAATTGTTTCTACATATATTATATATTTTTTTTAAATTTAATGGTAGCATAATTAAAATCGACATGAAACGATTATCAATCAATTCCAATTAACTCTCTTATAATCAATCTTTTTTTCTTAATATCAATTTAACCTACTGGAGAAAATGAGGAATCTTCCGACCATCTGCGTTGAGATTTCATTTAGTGAAGTTACTTAGTAAGACTGCCTGCCAAAATGCGGTCATCAATATTTGAAATCTCTCTCTCTCTCTCTCTCTCTCTCTCTCAAATTATAATTCTGCTAACATACTCACGCACTGTGAAATGATTTTACCTAAAGAACTAAGGAATTTCTTTATTTAACACTCTGTTGTCTTTGACTATTGTATTTATATAAGCAGAGTAAGCATATTTTTACACCAAGAATAATTAATTTTTTTAATATGTAAATTAAAGCAATATTTTGAAGTATGAAATAAAAAGATATTACTATTATCTGTACATTTCCATTTAATAATTAAAATAGAGGACATCATTGTAGTATTTACTTATTTTTAATATCGAAATGGCGAATATGATTAAAATTACAAACTACTAATCAAAAATAGTTATATATAAACAGTTGATACATATTGTATGATGCCAAGATTTCGATGCTAAAACAATGTTCAGAAATCATTAATTTCAATTGTACATGTTTTTCAATAATCTAGTTGTACTATTGTTTTACATAAACGATTAATTTTTACAAAAATTTGAACAATCTTAACTTTAATGTAAATTGTTAATTTAAATTGAACAATATTCAACACGCAATTTATTTAATATATTTTCTAATAATATTTTTAGAATAAATTTTAAAAAAATACTCTAATATATTTTTTAAATAATGTGATTAAGAAATTAATGAAATATCGAATACAATAAATTTATTTTTCAATCGAAAATAAATATAATAATACATTTCAAATACAATTAAGTAAACTTAACTCTACCAAATTTTGAACATTATATATTAACACAAATTATAATATTACAATTCCATAAATACATATTTATTGATTGATTACAAAGCCACTAAATATCAAAGTGTGAAACTCCTAGATGAGTTCCTACTAAATTTAGCCAAAGTTGGTTACATTGTAACAAAATTTGCTAGTGTTAGAAATTAGACTAATTTAAGAAACAAAAAGACACAATAATCAATAAAAATGAATAACTTATACATATATCAATTAAAATATGTATGTATAAAAGGTTTATTCTATAATTATAGGTTTACATACATAATAAAATGAAATATTTTATTGGCGTTTTATGAATGCAAGTATTAAATACTATATATAAATAGTATATAATAAGACAATATAACGTTTAATATTATGGATACTATTATGTATTCTTAATGTAAAACAGTATAATATAATTTAAAAAATAATGCCAAACAGAGAATTTAATAAAATAACTAATATAACAGAAATACTGAACGTCAAAAACATACGATATGGTACATCTATAGACCATGACATTTTAGTAAACATATTGATCTTCTAAGTAGATATGTTTTTATTTCACATGTAGATGCGTGTAAACAATTTTATTTTGATAAGCATCGTAAAAAATAATTCAAATAACTTTATATTTCAAGTAAATGTTAATATAACTCTGTTAGAATGACCAACTTACCCTTAGTTTGTTGGATGCTGATTGAAATTGATATGTGTAACAGTAAAGGAATAACAAATATTTATGAAGATTTATAAATCCTTTATGCCGTTTCTGTATATATGTTACTCTTCTCTTTAATTAATCTATTAAATGTAGTAGAAAGATACGTATAAAATGTATAACTGAAATGATGGAAACCTCAATATATAATACCAATTTTTGCACCAATGAAACGATAATAATGGAATTTAAGTCGACGAATCATAAAAGCTGTTTACAATATTATGTCGTTAAGTTAAGATTCAATAGACCGAAATGTTTTGAAGTTGTTAATTTCTATTTTACATATTTTTTTAATATCGTTGTACTAATATTGTATATAAATGATTTTGTTAATAATATTAATTTTCCCAGTGTCATTTAACAAATAAAATAAAGTAAAGTAATTATGTTTCATGGAGATAATAGGTACTTAAGTGATGTTTAAGATATATTTCTAAACAAATAGAATAATACAAATTCGCTAAGTTTATCTTACGTCAGACCTACATAATCCGCTATTTTAGTAGTAATAAATATTTCACGTTTTATGTTGTGGGACTTACAGATTATAATATTGTTTCGAAAAATAGAAAATAAACAATCGAAACCTTTATAATAGTAATTAGAGTATTGTAAATTAAAAACACATTTATGAAATTAAATAAAATGATTATAAAACTATAATTAACTATAATATTAAACTTTAAATAAAAAACAAAACTCTTATTAAACAATTAATCAGATTAAAAAAAACGTATTGTGCACGTATAATATGCACAAAGTATACAACTGTAAACAGATACGTATTGAAATAGAGTGAATTGATAGTTACGAGAAAAACGGCAAAAAGTTTTTAGAAATAGTACAAAAATTATGTGAATGCAAAACAATACGTAACCAAAAAAATTCGTAGAAAAGACAAGATCAAAGATATTGATTAGGGACAATGGATTCCAAGAATAAGATAGTCTGGAAATTTTGAATATTTATTAATTTTAATTTTAGAAAATAGACACCTTAAACTGATAACAAAAAAGAATAGTGTAAACTATATTAGTACATTGTATATTTATTTCATGAAGTTTTGAATTATTTTTCAATTTTGAAATAATATATACATATTATTTTAGAATTTGTTTCTGTGTGTCAACTGGCGATATCAATATACTTGTAAAGCTTTATATAAATTAATATTATTTATAAAATTGTAATGTGTCCTAACATCAATTCATGTTTAAATATGTCCATGCAGTGATGAAACCTATAGGCTATGTCGATTCTCTTTTTTCATATAAAATAAAATGTAAATTTTTTTATTTTGTTTTTAAATATGTCTATTTGTAATTCCCAATTGTTTTTGATATGTTATATGTTTATTTTACAGTATAAACTAGTAGATAAGACAGCCATAGATGAGACGCATCTCCCACTTTTGTAAAATATTATGCTATTTCTTCATTAGGCTTACTCCTATATAAAACACTGCCACCATTGATGCGCAAAAAAGATACATAAATAATAATTATTTAATTATATAGTTTTTATAATTAGAGTTATTGAATACTGAAAAAAGAAGAGAATTAATAAATTACAATTATCAGTAGAACCTATTTGATAATTATTTGAATGTATATTGAATTATCAACATTATATATTGTAACGTATACAATATACATTGTATTTGTAAATGTACATATATTATTTTTTTTTATAATGTATGAATGAATTTAATAATAAATAAATAAATGTTATTGTTTTATACACTTATTTAGAAAAAATATATGATGCACATGACAATACAAGTTCAGTAGAACTATCTATACTTTTTTAATGCAATAAGTGTTTCCAGAGTGTTTATTCTAAAGTTTACACACGTTCATATTAACTGTTATAATGATTTAATAATCAATATAAGGTGACTACCGAAATTGTTTAAAGCGTTGGCACAATAATATATTTTTATTTGTTATTATTATATGAATTAGTCATTTTTTAAATTAATTAAAAAATAACACTTCTGTATAGTTGATCCAATAGGATACAATGTGATAAATTGTCATAAAAAATCAAAGACACAAAAAATTACGCGACCATGGTTTCGGTTTTGTTAATAATAAATAAACCCTTTTTAAGCCAAAATATAATTATTTGGTTGATTAAAATCATAAAATGTAATTCACATACTCAACATTTTATTCGAAATAATAATTATTTAATTAATTTAATTTAATTTCATCTAATTACTTTTTATCAATTTTAAATATTAAATGAATTACAGTTTATGTTTTTAATCAACTATAATTATTCTAATTTTTCTTGAAAAGGGTTTATTTATTATTCATAAAAGCGTCAACATGGTCGCATAATTTTTGTATTTTTGACTTTTTTATTAAATTTTTATAGTTAACTATTCATTTTAATAATCGTAAGGAACAGTTTATTTCAAGATAGTGTTGCAATATACAATCTAAAAAAATTAATATTGATTAAAACATAAATTGACGTATTCACTGATTATGTGGACAATATAACATTTATTGATTATTATAAGTGTCACTATAAACGTAGTATACACCTGTCAATGTTAAGAAGCTCAAGTATGTTATAGATGAGGTGATCTATATACAAGTTTGCCATTAAAATCAAGTATCGTCATCAGCCATCAATCATTTATCAGTCATCATAGAATCAGTTACACCAGTAACCTATTAAGAGAATTCGGACTCCTGAATAGAGTAATTCAGTTACGCTATGTTAACGACAAAAAGTTATTATTATATATTTTGTATTCATAATATATATAATAGTTTTATGTTTGTAACATACAGTTTATATATTGGCAATTTTCATTTTTTTCATTGGGTTTTATTTCACAATATTGTGTATAGTCTACATTGTTATACTTTGAAAAGGCACTTTCAAATTCCAGCTTATGCAGGACTAATATATTGTTTAAATGTTTCAAAACATTCATATTTATATATATAAATATATATATAATATATACATATATTTATATTATATATATCGATTTTACTGAATTTATGTTTACTACTATTTGTTTACCATTATTATGTAGAGGATGTGTGTATATAGCAAAATTGATGATAATTGTAAACATACTGAATATGTGGAAGGTAACAATTTGTTTATGCTCACAAAATATGTTATCATGGATATAAAAAACTCTGAATATGATTTAATAATTTTATTTTGAATTTATCGATATATTAATAGGTTAATATTAGGTTAATTAGTAAATTAGGTTAATTCAACAAAATTTATTTATAATTTTATTAATATAGTGTTTCATATTTCAATGTAAACATTATATTCTTCATTTAATATGTTAGATACGTAAGGATTTATACTATTAATTAATTAATTAATTAATATACAATATAATTTTAAAAAGGTTAATGCATCGATAATGGTTTTTATTATTTGCAATTGACTAATATCATCGAATATAAATATAGTATGTTATACAAATGAGAGCGTAACTAAATTGTGTATTTCATTTCACTATTGCGAGACTGTGCTAAATCAGGAAACAATATTGAAAAAGTTAGCTTTTATGTGTACTTAGTACGAAAAAGCTGAAATAGTTTTTTAATGAAAACGTAACTATTGTAAATATTAATTAGTTATAAATACTTAAGCACAATTTTGTAGTTAAAATTATTTATTTTGAAACGCATTTCTGTGTAGTTACGATCAGTATTATTGATCATTCTACAGTACAGTTCATTTCTCGAACTAATCCGGTCATTTATTTGTACTAAGCGACAATGTGACCAAACTAATCGAAATAAATCTAATTTAGCACGAGCTTTGTAAAACTTTTTTTTCTTCTAAGAGGCAGTATGACAGATGATTAATCTATTTGCAATAGTACCTATACTTGCGTTCATTGTATTTCAAAGCAAAATCAGGTATAGAACTGGTTATACAAATATTAATACTGACGACATATTAAAAAAGGTTGATTCGATTTATTTTGTGTATTTCGATGTATAGAATAATGGAGAATATATATATAACGTTGTGTAAATACCACGTTTATTTTACTTGCCATGGATAAATCCCAACTCAAAGTTATTTTTATTGATATAACATATTAATTCAAATATATGATTTGTTTTATCAAATACATGTTTATTATTTAGCATTATCTTTGTTTTTTATTTAAAATTCTCTTTAATATCACAATATGTACACTATTACAATTATAATATTACAGTATTTATTCCATTGCCAATACAAAATTACAATATGAATATATTATAAAAATTAAAATTAAAAGTGTTAATTTAAAATTAAAATCAAAAAGGCTACATTATGAGATATATAAATGAATTATTTACACTTTATTTTGTAATGTAGCTAACTATTTGTTCAATATCTAAATAATTTTCAAATATATTGCATTAATATTAAAAACAACACTACCTCTACCACAAAAAATGCATTCACACTAATGTAATTGATATTATTGGTAGCAGAAAGATGTGTATCATATTTATCGTAATGTTTAATAAAAGTTACTACAACAGTATTTGTCTCAATTGGTTTTATCTGGTTTTGTAATAATTTATTTTTAGAAAATTAAAGTATTTTTTATTTAACTAGTATGACATAAATAATGAAATGATAGATTACAAATAATTATATGACAACACGCTAACCTAAGCAATATGGTCCTTTTTATTATCTGATAAAAACAATATTGTTTCTAGCTGTTTGTAACTAATGATTTATTGATAATTTATTATAATTTTGCCATTGACATTTTATTATTCTACAGATATGTTAAAAATGAAATATGCGTTTGACACACTAACACTGAAACTGTGATTTTTGCTTTGAATTAAAAAGTGAGGTCTACATATTTTGAAGTCCTACTTTTCGGAAAATTGTTAAATTTATTAGCAAATACAAAGGATCATACACATATATAATGTTTTTATTATTTTACTTTTAATACCTTACTTTCTGAAATCTTGGATAAGTCTGAATTATTGACATTTTAATCAATCTACGGCAGGTTTATATACAAACAAATTTTGACACTTTTTGAAAAGGATATCTTTATCGGTCATTTTTTTCTGAAAACGTGAAAAAAACGAATTGGAAAAGACATAAAATACTTAAAATAGAAGAATTGAAGTATATACTAGAAATGAAATATATATCGAGTTTGTTTGAGTTCAGATACATCCTATGGATGCAGTAATCCATTTTATATGTTTTATTAAAAAATCTATAATTATATAAATTCTTATTTAATCTTATTTATTTTCATATCGAACTATTTTTACATTACTGAAGTTAGAATTGCATGGCATAATGTTTATAATAAACTTTAAACATTTCAGCAATTAGCCTATTTAAATATATAATAATTATTCCATTTTTCTAAAAAACATTCCGATGATATAATTGTTTATATTGCAAAGATAAAACCGTAGCCAAAACAATTTTGGTTTTTAAATATGTGAAAACGTGAATAAATGTTTAAAAAATAAATAATAATTTATTTTAAAAAATTAAAAAAGAGCTAAACTTAGTTGAATATGCAAAATTCACTTAATAATTATATAAAATAAATATAATGTTATTTTCTTTTAATTAAAAAAATTTTCCGTCTAAAATATGTGTTATACATATATATATAATATTTTAAGTACGTCAATACTTAATTTTCTTAAAATCTTTTAAAATTTGTTTATTTATAAATTTCATATATGTGTGTCCTTGATGATGTTTGCTTATTTTTAATTGATATTTTACAGACAATTATACATTTTCTCTACCACTTGATAATTCCATTAAATTTGGTCAAAATATGCACAGCAATATATTTAATGATCCACTTTTAATGATCCACGTATTGTATATTCTATATTTGTGTACCTATATTCATTCATTATATTATAGAATTGTCACATATATATGTTTTAACAATTAATTTCTGGAAATAACAAATATTTTACCCCCGCAAATGAAATATTACATTACACCCAACAAAATACCATTTCGCATAAAATAATCCCATCTTTGTCAACTCCTAAATAAAATAAGTAAATCGACCGACCATGGTTTTAATTCAGTGTACTAAAAATTCGATTGAAAATATGTACACTGGAAATATGTAATAACAAGAGCTGGAGATAATTGTCGACAGTTGATGATGTAATTGTTATAAATACGTTTTAATGTCGAAGTTAAAGCTGTATAGTAGTCGTTATTGACGCTACGGGACACTTAATGTAAATAATTTGATGTTACTGGATACTGGATACTAAAGTAAACAGTGTCCAACGAACATAATCGACCGGGATAACATACAATTTGTATATACGTAGTATAAAACTAGTCCTAATACTTTTTTTGAAATTACAGTTAACTGCATCAATAAATGCTCCACATAGTTTATATCTATACAATTTGCATATGCAAACTACCTAAGCATTGAAGTTTCTGGAGTAAATAATATATCATAAATAAAACTTAATTGATGTAACAAAATTATCCCATCTGAAATTGTCAAATGGATGCTAATTTGTATGGATTTTTTCTGAACCATCATTACGCTTGCTAAAATAAATGTGTAAGAAATCGAAACTAAAAATCCATAAAACTAATGACGATATTAACCATTGCCACTTTAAAAGTATGAATTGTTTATAGATAAACTTTATTGCATTTATGTTACGAGTTTAAATATTGCATCTCCTTATTTTGAGTTAACTTATAAAGGTTAACTAAAAAGTTCAACTTCACTAGGTTACTTTATTACAAAGTAAAATACAGAAAATCAAATACAACATCGCTTTTTACGGTAGAATATAACGAAAGCAACGCTATACTTATTCTATCATATTTATTAATTTGTTACATATTTAATTTAATTTTTTTTCTAGTTCATAAATAACAAAACTTGTCGCTGTTTTTATTCATACCACACATTGGAATCATATTGTTATTTGTGTTGTAGGCCTACAGGTCATTCTATTTATATCCTCCTTGTAATTTGTATACTATACAGCATGAACATTTCTAGACTTTCAGATACCGTCTATAATTAAGTCAACACTCGTAATAATTTCATACATTTGAACTTAGAATATAATAAAACTGACTGAATACGTATTAGGCTATTTAATGGCGGACCAGAGGGTTCAGTGTGGAAATATCTAAGATTTCCGTTTAAAGGAGGTTTACCTGGTAAATCTCTAAGATTTACAATTTAAACGAGCTATACCTTGCAGACTTCGAGGTATACCTTGCAGACCTCGAGATCTGTAAGGTTTACCTGGTTTACCTCGAGGTCTGCAAGTTTAACCTCGAGGTCTGCAAGGTTTACCTCGAGGTCTGCAAGGTATACCTCGTTTAAATTGTAATTCTTAGAGATTTGCCGGGTAAACCTTGCAGACGTCGAGGTCTGCAAGGTGTACCTCATTTAAATTGTAAATCTTAGAGAGTTACCAGGTAAACCTCATTTAAATTGGAAATCTTAGAGAGTTACCAGGTAAACCTCATTTAAATTGGAAATCTTAGAGATTTCCACACTGAATCCTCTGGTCCGCCATAAGTTCACAGTGCCTTTTATTACAATGTAAACCATTTAATTGTTTAACAGTATGTAGAAGGGCCAAAGGGGGGTAAAAAACATCCACATTTTGTATTCACTCTCGTGAATCCCTAAGTTCTTAACTAAATGCATTAAAAACCCCTAACACGGGCTAACATTTTGTTCCAAAGCTCTCTGGATGCGTAACTTTTTTGTCAGACGTCTCATTCGGGCCCCCTCATGGGGCCCTCATGACACCTCCTAAACCGTCGTTAATACTAAAGTTTAGAATTCTAATAAAAATGTACAGTAAATATGTCATATTAATAAAAGGCTAATTCAAGCTTGCCAATGGTAGATACAGGTTGCCATTTAATTTAAATTACTTTTAGGACCCCTGGAATCTCCAGGACATCTAGGACGTCAGGGATTACTATTTGAAGAACTATTTTGAAATGGTGAATACAAATGATTATGAATTATATTTACAATATCCACTAATAAAGCTACACACTGGATTATCAATTTCAAGACCGAGGAATCTTTCATTATGGTCCTAATGTCAGCATCCTGGTCCTCCAGGACGCCAGAGAATACTCCTTGTATGACTATTTTATTAGTATGTATTCAATAATATACAATGGAATACATTTGTCATCTGGTAGCTTTTACGGTCATTGAAAAAACCTTTGAAGTCTGTTTAGCTTTTAATTAAGCTCCTTATGTCACCATACTAATATTCGGGGACCTTTCTCCTGAAGTTCTAGAGGAACCCAGCTGCTTCAACCGGACTAAGAAAAGTTTGTAAACCAATTCAAAATGTAAATATGCTGGACAATTGATAATGGATGGTCTATACCTTATTAGGATCGTTTAACTCCTTTAGTCCATGAACAATGACTTGAAGACTATCTCGTTAAGGTCTAGGATGGACCTAGATGCTACAACTGCATAATAAAATGTGTATATTAAAATATTAATTGTGGAAATCATATACCTTCAATATTGGTTTTCGTTACTGTTTTCGTTTTGAAGTAGTCACACAATGAACATCTCCCGAAGATCTGCATGTTATGGACATTTCAGCAATAGCATACCAGACAACCCTACATGTTAGCTGGGTATTATTATACTTTATGCTAGACTGTGGTAGTGATTCAATGTTATTACGAGATTAAAATATTGAAAAATATGATATTTCAGAAATTTTGCCATTTTTCGACGTCGGGGACTCCAGGATGGCTCTGTTAAACTATCAAGGCGGTGAGAGATGACGATGGGACCTATCTGGTTGGAATACTCTCAATATGTGAAATACTGGAATGTAAATGTAATCAATTTTGTGAATGTTTCCTCGATTTTACAGTCATTTCGAAAAAGTGGGTATTTTTACCCCACTTTAACGTCCTACGACGATATTAAAAATTGGCTGTTCTACTGTTAATACAGAACTTATTAACTTAAATTTGTTTATTGTTGTGTTTTTCTAGGTTTGCAATCACTTGATACTCCAAGTTATTCCACTCTATTATTGCATAAGTTAGAATTTATTTTACTCTCCTCTATAAAATTACTTTAAATGCTTACAAATTATAACATGAATCTTAGTTTTGTAAACGGTATTTCAAAGCTAATAGTATATGGAGAAATAAGTGGTAATAAAGTTATATTTTTTTATTGAAGTGATTTTCTTGTTTATGATGTATATAAGTGTTATAATCAATCATTCCGCTTTTCTTTTAATGGGGCAATACAAATTTATTTAAATATTATCGCACATAAATATTTATGTAATACACATTCTTTGTTTAAAACCAAAATTCGAAAGCGTTAGATTATTTATATTTTATTATGTTTCACATCATAAAAAATGCTATTTAAAAGAAAAGAACAAGTTTATTTACCAATAAGAGTTAAAATAAGTATACGATAAATCCACATCTCATTTTGATAACTTTAAGAACAATAATCTAGAACACTTTAAGGCATTATGAAATCAACTTTACAATTTTCACAAAACCCTTTTAACTTTTATAAATTACATTAAATACATTTTTTTGAAAAGAAGAAAAAAAAGTGTCCACACAATTCGCATTAATAGAAAGGTTGTTCCTTTCAAAATTATATCTGGTTAGGTAGAAAAGAAAGATTGAGAATATTGAGAATTTTTAACAGAATTAAACAGAATCACAACTATGACTTAGTAAATTCAAAACAAATCTCATTGCATACGAACAATATGAACAAAACAGGATATAAAATTGGTGACGGCAACGTTTTAAGGTTAAACATAGTTACGATACATTTGAATCAATTTACAAAAGCATGACAAATTAGACAATAAAATTATAAAGAATCTCAAATCGTAAAATCAAAATAAATGTCGATTCTGTAAAACACTTTACCATATTCATACAAATTATATAATAAAAGATTATCAAAGGTGTACAACTAGCACTGATTTAAGTTACAATAATTGATGAGAATTAATAAAATATAGGCATGATATCGCATCTTTTTATAACCATTCCACTAAGAATATAAAAAAAATATCATGTATCGAATTTTTTATAATTTACTTGATTCATTTTTACAAATTGATAAAAACTAGCCAATATAATTAATGCTTAAACAATTAATTTATAGAAAAAGTTATTCATGCTCCATCTAAATTGTATCACCTTATAGAAAATAGCAAGTTGATTCACAAGCTGAAATAGTATTGGTTAAAAGTAACGAGCAAAATATATTGGTTATGTTTGATATTTGATGATGAAAACAACCACATTTTTTTAATAAAACGACATTTTACTTCACAATATCAAAAGTGTCTAAGTGTGGGTTTAATTATCAAATCGAATTTGACCAAATTTACTATAATAGCAAGAGGAATCAATATACATAATAACATGTGGGTCCATCGTAAACATTGCGTGGGTTGGTTGCATTATAGTATTGCATTGGTATTGAAATTGCATAATGCATAATGCATAATTGTATAATACATTATTAAAAATGCCAAATTGCATCGCATAGGTCGTAATTAATAGAAAAAAATCAAATGGTATTATACTAATTGAGGTTTACTTTAATAAATATATTAATTATTGATACATTCAAAAAAAATTAACAATCATATTAATGATATTGCTTAATTAAATATTATTTTAAAAAAGTATTTAAAACGTTTACTTTAAAGTACATGTTTTGATATTATGGCAAAAATGAATACATAATAGACTAATTCATACTTTTTTATGTTTAATATAAAGATAGATAAGTCAAACTTTTAAGTTAAAAAATTGACAAAAATATATATTATTATATAGATTCCAGATCATTTCGGCCGTGAGTGCTCTTTTGAAACCAATTACTTATATCAATGACAACGGTTTGATATGGTACACAAACACTTTCTTCATTTCATTTTACAGAAATGCCTCAAGTATTGATTAAAAACAAAATATACTCTTTTCATTGGTTTTTTGTTAAAACAGTGTCAAGAGGTTACCAACATATTCCATAAAAGGGGCTTTAAATGGGTTAAACGCCAATCATTATAACTTTACGTTTCACATGACATCATACATGACATCTGTTCGGCAAATTCACTGACATGTAATTTGTATTTCATCGAACAATACTCCAGTTAAATATAGCTTACCGTCTTCCAGCGAAAGAAATGCGTCGTTGTATGGCATAGTTCTCATCCGTAACATCCGAATGAATTGCTCTAGAGCCATTATGCCCCATTTTATTGTTTAATAAAATTCCTCAGCAATATAACTTGATATTAATTAAATCGACAAGATAATAGTTATCCAATATTTAGCCCTGAATGTGCTGCGCAAATGTGAACGCCATATAACAGAAGGAAATGTCACCGCCAAGTTTAGTAAACGTTTTAATTGTCTATATATCTATCATTTCATAAAATATATGTTGAGTATAGGCTTTTGTGTTTGATTGTTCAAATAGATTCACTCACTAGTTAAATAGCAGTTACTCAAGCCGCCCTTTAACCATATTATAGATAAGAATTCTTCAATTTATTTTCAACTGTCGGTATAACTTATGTTACACTTTGAATCCAAATGTTTTACATTACTATTACTATTGAATTTATTACCCTCAAAGAACTGAAGCATATAATCACACTTTCTACCAGTATGATTTTGTTTGAAAGTCATCTTATAACTAAACGGATAAATAGGTGATCTACTTCAATAAAGTATGTAATATATTTTTAATTGTAATATAAACGTAATATACTGGTGATATAATATATATTTGTTTTATAAATATTCAATCATAATTTTAATTGTAATTGTAATTATAATTAGATGACTATACTCAAAATATAATAATTATATTCTCACTAAGATTGTAGATGATCTTATTAATATTTAAAAAATAAGTGAACATCGTTAGATATAAAAACGGCTTCTATAATGGTCCAAAGAAAGTCCCGTGTCATTTTGTACTCAATTCTGCTCCCTTTTTAATTATAAATATCACTGGCTACACGTGTTCTTTTCTTTTCTTTCATCTGGTCTGCAAATTGAATTTTGATAGGCTGTCTTTTAAATACCCAAGTTTGGCGTGCCATCTTATAACTAAATGTTTATTTTATAGAGTACACATAATTTTTCAATTTTAAACATATTTTAAAGTAATATTTGTGATCTTTTGATAACAAATATTCCAGTTGTTTGTTTGACATTTTTATGAGTTTAGTATTGCATGTTGTTTTTTCATTAAATTATCTTGATATTGTTATAAGATCGAATTGATTTATTTGGAAGTCGTTTTATATAATTTCTGGTTCTTTCTTGTTTTTTGATTTTGGACTTTAGGTTGAAAACTTGAATAGAATGTGATTATTTACTGGCCAATTAACCCTATATTTTGTTCATTTAATAATTTGTTCCTATAATTTGTTGTAATTTATTTTAACATTTAACATTTAATATGACATCATCCGCTGTTAAAAGAACGATATTTTAGATTAATTATAAATGTAATTATAATCACAAACATGGTACGTGTTATATTTAAAAAATTATTGATGTCTTAATGAAATCCATTTTTAAAAAGGATACTAATCGATTTAAAATTGCAAGGTAATGCAATTAATTGGTATAATCTAATAAATATTAGAAAATTAAAGTCACGCATATTTTAAATAAATCAAATTGTTTGTATATTATAATAAATGGGCTCATTTCATTACCTTTTTTGTTAGATTTGTATTGAAAATTTTATATAGAACATTCAAAAAAATCTAAATTTTCAGTGCATCATCCCTCCCCTCCTCTTTACCGCAATGGTGGTTCTATTAAGATTTTTTGCTTACTCGTTTTACTGGTAAATAATATAGTTAACCGAATATTCTGTTTTATTTAATTCAGACTCGGTTCTAATACATAAATGACATGTTTCGAAGAGTTACATTAATAAAAACAAACCAACAAATGATTTAATTATGTAAATTTGTTATAATTTAAGTTAATCAATGTAATTATTCAATTTAAAAATGGCGACTGACATATTTTATAACTATAACTAATATGTTATTGATTAGATTTTGATATCGTATTTTAAAGTAGTGAATCTATGTATATTTATCCTTTTACAGTGTCATTTGAATCATTTCAAATGTTACTGTTTCTTAAATTGTGGTGATTTTTTACCCGGACTGCCAAGAAGAACCCCAGAATTTGTATTCTGGGCCCAGAATACAAACGAAATATCTAACGGGGTTTGGTTTGATGTACGTTGCCATCTCCTGTCTGACTGTCTTCAGTGTACTTTTATTTAGATTTTCTTTGTATATCTACAGTACGTCCCATAAGTTACAACGACTTTTTATAAAAATGTGTGCATAGAGTTACAAAGTATATATTGATAGTTATCTGTATTGTAATAATGATTTTTAACATATAAATTCATGATATCTATGAAATTTAAATTTAAATCTATGAATTAATCAAAATAATTATATGTTGCACAGCTATTCAAAACAGTACGCAGTATTCATAGAGCTATAATTACTATATAAGATTATTCAATATCTTTGGCAGTATTTATCAACATGTCTTCTGATAACAGTCAATATACAATTGAGTACATAATTTTAAATTTACATAAATTTAAATTTTAATCTATGAATTAATCATGATATCTATGAAATTTAAATTTTAAATCAATGAATTAATCAAAATAATCATATGTTGCACAGCTATTCCGAACAGTATATATCAAATTGTTTTCTGATAACAGTCAATATAATGTACAATTGAGTACAGAATTCTTGCAGCAGCATGGTTTTTTGAAAGTGATGAAAGTATAAGTGCTGTGCGTAATGTAAAGGTCAAATTGTGTGACGGATACGGCATTGAACCACCTAATTCGAGATACATAAAAGCATGGGCTGATAAGCTTTTCACCTCTGGTTCCATATACTCGATAAACCCAGATCTGGAAGACCCAATGAGCAAGGAGATTACGAGGAAGACGTCAATACTTCTGTAGAAGAATACCCGAAACAATCTATCCGGCGTCGCTCTGATGAGTTAAATATTCCCAAAACAACATTACACAGAGTGTTGACGAAAGACTTGGTATATAAAAATTGGAAGCCAACGAAGGTTCCATTTCTTAGTCAAGCTGATCACGAAAATCGAGTAAACTGCTGCACGGCTATCCAACAAAAGTACGACAAACCTCAAAGAAAACGAAGACTGTTCTTTACAGATGAATGTGCCGTTTATGCAGAAGGCAAAG
>JAUZND010039967.1:0-21192 GCA_034780555.1 Coelogynopora nodosa
GTCACACTTCCCAAATTCAATAACTACTGATCAAGATGGTAAAAAAGCATATAGACCTCACACGAGTTTAGAAAAGAGTCAAAATTAGATTTAGAAATAAGGCTATCATTACATTTATACCAGTCAGTGTTGTATAATTAAAGAATTAACTGAATTAATACTGAAAAGAATATTTGTAAATATATTTTTAATGAATTTATTCACTAATACTTTTTATAAACTTAATTTTGACACCATTTCTTATATAATATAAACAATCGAAGAATTTTTATATTAGTATCAAATTAAAATAATACAATCACTTTTGGGAATATTTTAAGTTTATTTTCAATAGAAAGAAAAAAAGTATACCTCTGTCCAGCGGTACCCATACATATTTTGAAGAAAGGGTCGCAGTAGTCTCCAGAGAAGGTTTCGCAACTACGCCCGTTCAGTTTGCGATCATGTGTGTTGATGTAATTTGTAAGCTCCAAATTAATGCGAACGTACGCCTAAAATATATAGTGAAAATATACTATTATAATTTTATGATCATTTCTAAAGAGATTGTATATACATAGGAGAATGTTATATATGCATTATACATATCTGTTACCTCATTTCTTATAATATTAAAGCAAAGTAAAAACACGATTGACAACATAATGTGTTCATACGCCATGATCGATGTAGTCACTATACAAAAACAATGAACTGACTAATTCGTAATTTCAGCTTCGAAAATGAACGTCGTGAGCAACCAGATATTATTATATTGACTAATTTTTATCCCGTTGTTAAAATCTTTGCACCCAAAAGGTCAACTTTATCCCTTCATCATACTATCATACTGTACTACATGACTTTACATCATGGGTCGTAATGTCGGCCATAACGTGACTTTATGTAAACATCAAGGTAGCACCTGTCTTGTTTGTAACTCATGAATAAGATAGAGGTAGCTATGAACATGAAGCTAGCACATTGTGTTGTTGTAACTCATATGAATAATAGAGGTACTTGATATATGTATATAGCTTTACCATTGGAAGTCCTCCTACGTTTGGCTGGGATAATATTATAAACATATATTATAAATACATATACGCATGAACTGGAATCGAATAATTCATATAGTTAGGTGACATTTGACTGTTACAGATTGAAATTAATAACATATTTGTTAAATCGTATATGTATGCATATCACACTTCCCCATAAAACATAAAAATAAAATTTAGCAATATCACATTATATTGGAGTGGAGTATTCTGATTATGAAATAAAAATAGCTGCATCTGACTTTCTATTAAAATAAGAAAATAGAAACATTTGTCAATTAGTAAGTTTTATTTATGATTCCTGGAAACTATTTTAGATACAATTAATATCATAAGTTAAATAAACTATCCCTATAATTGTATTTAAAAATTCACTACAAAAATAATTTAATCATACAATTAATTATATTATGTATTTTTTAATAGTGGCATGTTTTATTCCTACTTTTCTAAAAATTCCTTTTTACCAGTTTCACATCGATGTTTTTTGTATTTCACTAAATCGAATTTTTTCTCATTTTATGTTTTATTTTAATAATAAATTTTTAGTTTACCTTTTTATTAATTTGATGTAATTTTTATATCCTTGTTTTTACATTTCTCTATATCACATTTAGTATATACCTCATTTTGATATATTGAATTGCCATGAACATTTCCAAACAAACAGCATTGCATTCCGAAATTTTGAATTGCGGTATTTGCCTTTTGAAATTTACAATTGCATCTTTCTTTCGTATTTTGGAAATCCCAATTTAGGAACTGAAAACTTATTGCTTACTTCGATTTGTTTTGTCAGTAATTGTATTACTTAGATGTTTATCAATTGATTAAATTAATAAATGTATTGCATTCACATGAGATTAATTAAGGTAATATCAACAATACCTAACATTAACACATTTGTTAGATCATATCGAGAAAGTTGCAGACCTACTGTTGGACCAAAAGAATACCAGACTAATCTGTATTTATAATGTTACAAATTATAATATTTGCTTAAAATCTATTGACGGTGGTTTTTTTTAATGAAAATGAATTCTACTGATTAGAGAAGTGGATGCATAAACACACAAGAGTACAGTGTACAGAGTGTTCAAAAAATAATCAAAATATTTTTAAAATTTAATGATCATTATGGGAACTTCTATATATACAATGTAACTGATAAACATTAATTTGTTAACAACAGCTAGGAATAATAAGGTAAAATCTGCTGTAATATATATATTGGCTTTATTTATGATACACAATTATATTTAGATAATGGCAAATATATGTTACGGTTTAAAAATGTTATTCAAAACATTTCTTAGAGGTCCTGATTGCCCAAGTTAAGAAACTTCTGTAATCATTTTGAACTTTGTCTCTAATAACATTTTTAAATACTTTTTTTCAATAAATGTAACAAAAAGACTATTTAATTATATATACTAAAATACTGCAGAGATTATTTCAAAATGTATTATAGTATTATAATATAATTTTATAATTATAATTATAATATTATTATATAAAATATAATAATATTTATAATATTTTATTGTTTAATAAGCCAAAAAGAATATTTAAATAAACGGTTCAACTCTATTTTAATATTTACATTGCAGTTTTCAAAACCAAAAATCACTATTCTTATGAGCTAATCTTTTCTTTTGTCGAATAGCTATTTTAGCTTAATTTCTTATTAATCACTTTAAGAAATATTCATCTTATTTGCATCAACTCCTAATCCGCATGTACAACATGTTTCATACAATCTTATCAGAACATGTATTGTACAGAATATGTTGGACCCCAATTAGTTTATAGCCTAAAAAGAGTTTAATCGGGTTTGTAAACTCTACATTACAAACAATAAAATACAAAAAAAATAGTTTGAGATTAGATAGTTTAGATTGATTGAAACAAAGTTATTCTAAAGTTTGATTCATATTAATTTGTACAAAATTTTTATTTAGTGCTTAATTCCTTCGTTTTGGGGACAGAGAATTGCTTTTATTTATACTTTGCTTGCAACCTTTCTCGGGCTTTTTAACAATGAAAATACTTATACTTTGTTTTGTTACGCTATCATGAGCTTAACGTATTTTCATAATGTTTTAACTTATCAATTTCTAGCAATACATAAAGATTTAGTTTCGTAATTCATGAAGGCATGAATTGATCAGAGCGGACATTATTTATTGAATATTATTACATTATTTATTGAATATTATCACAATATATATTGTTGAATATTATTACATTATTTAATTAATATTATTACATTATTTATTGATTCACAGTAATATGAAATGAAATGTAAATATACTTATATTCTAGCAATTTCATTGGTCGAAATGAAAGAAACCCTATGTAACCCAAAAATGTTGAACATATATTTTATAAAAAGAAAGCAGTAAGGCTGTTACGACTCTATTAATATATAAAACAGCGATAAACATCGGTATGACCAATTTGTTTTGACAAGAAAAGGTGTGATAAAACTAATACGGAATTTTACAGAACAGAACCGTGTAATATCTGTATTTGTAAAATATTTCCTGATTGATGAAGAGTGCAACAAATCGTGCTGAAATGAGGCAGTTAATCTCTTTTAGTTAGCCGATTTACCGATTTTGAATGCCATTCGATGTAATATCGGTTATTCAATTATATGTAGTTATTCAATAACTACATTCAATAATACAGTTAGCAATATTATTTCTTTGCTTTATTATGAAAAATGGTATGCAAATTGGTATAGAAGTCTTTTCTTGTGCATCTGCCATACAACTGCTGATAACAATGAGACTGTGTGCAAGAAATAAATTGAAAATAGTTATAGCTAGCTGGACCTCAACTATAATGGTATAATGGCATCAAACAAATCAATGCAAATCAAGTAGATCCCTCGTGTTTTACTTACGTACTAATCTTTAATACTAATGTCTTCTAAATAAATAATTATATACGGGCTTAATATTTTGGTAATATCTATTGCGATTAATCTGTCCTGGACCAAAAATATTCATAGGGCAGCCACAAAAGTAAACAGAAATATTCATGTTTTACATGTTTTTATATCATTTTTGGACCAAAGTCAACCAAAGTTCCATATGAATACATATTGCCCTAATCCAATTTATAATTTTTTGTTGTTTTTCTGTCTATGTAGGATCCATTCGTGATGCTGATAAATGTATATCATTCGTAAAACTATAAAACACTATCATAATATTTTTGTGGATTATATTGTCATAAAAATTTTCCACCTAAGACTTATCCTGAGAAACATATTTTTAAATAAATATGCATCATATTATTAATCACATAAAATCCCCGTCTTTTACCCAGTGGTAGAATATTCCCAGTTCCATTCGACGAACATACAAAAAAACTGACTCATTTTTCTAATTCAAGAATATTTATTTGAATAAGACTTATTTTTTCCATTCACTTCTCTGAATACCTATACTCTATAGTCGTATTCTTACTGACTCTTTTTTTGTTTCATATTTTTTTTAATAACATGTCAACTCTATTGTACAGTTTACCTTTTTTGATTTGCATTATGATTGATGTCATATATATTAAATTCTATTTATTATTTGTCAATGAATATGTTAATTGTAAAAGTGTACGTTTTACAAGTAGATTATTATTATTTACACAACGTTCAATTTTGAATGGAATATCTTTGATACTAGAGTAGCTCATGGTTTTTTTCGTATGCAATATTATGTCCAGATCTAAACTCTTCAGGAATCCATTAATTGAAGGTCCAGGAACAATATTTGGTTGGTAACACATTTCCCGCTGGCGGCGAAATAGCTCAAATGGCCAATCCCCTTTTTTTGAGCGCACTCCATTTTTGAGTGAAGTACTACCATCCGTCAGGACTTTATCTACAGAACCGTTAAAACTAGGAGTTTGCCTGGCCACGCAAAATGTGTGCAATGGCCACATTATGGTCGGGCAGTAATACAGTTTCATATCCAAAAGTCAATGGTTTTTATGATAATTGCCAAAAACCGATTTCAGCATGTTACGGCACTACAATTTGTCTGCGGGATAGCCAAGCCAAATTAAAAACAAAATATTTAATCTATAATAACTCGTATGAAATTATGCACACTGACTATAAACAAATTACAATTGTTTTACATATTTTTTATTTACAATATTTACATCCATGATTAACTTTCAGGATGTCTTGAAGCAAAATAATTCCGTGTCAGGGGCATTGTTGTCTGATGAAGGAGTGTATGCAATCGCCAAGGAAATTCAGCTGTTGAAGCCAGATCAGTTTGGTAACATATTCCTTGGAATGGGACCATTTCACATGGAGAAGATTGTAATCGTTTGTCTTGTGAAGTTTTTTAGGCTTATCGGTATTGGTCTGGCTTTGATTGGGACTGAAGCCTTTGGCAAGCTTGTTGTAGAGAATAGTGTCATGACTGGAGGTCAATATTGTAAAGGCAAGTAAGCAAGGAGTCTTGTATCAGAGGTGATGTCTGTTCTTTTGTTTGAGAAGTTTCAACCTGACCAGGAAAGTACCAGTTGCGAATTAGACCAGCAAATAGACACCATGGAAACTAAGATGCAGCAGGCTTAATATGTTGACCGTACAGAGTTCAGAGAGATTTGGGAAGAAAACAAGATATTACATGCAGACTTGAAGAAGTCTTTCACATAAAGAAAAGAAACGGCCTGGAATGAGAATGTAAGGTACTGGAGCTTGTTTCTAGATGAGCTGTATTCTATCCTGAGAGATCTTACACACTCCATTTGGCAAGGCGATTAGCATATTTTCATTTCAGCTGAGAGGAGGTCTATGCCTTTGTTCTTTGGGTTTAGCCGGACAAACTTTAGCAGATGGGGTGCGCTTTTCCTTGAAGATTGCCTGGACAATCAAAGGACGTTGCTTTGCAGATGCAGATGCTTTGCAAAAGGTTTTTCCACATATATTTATTTACTTACTTTACCTAAAATGATTATGTTTTTTTGATTAATTATGATTATAAACTTAATAAACTTTATTATTATTAGATTAATTTTTTTTTTATTGAAAACCCTCATGGGTTGAATGATACAAATCGTATTGCATTCTGAACAAACTCAGAATAGTTGCTATACACTAGACAGACACAACTGTCTGCTAGGGAGAGAAAAGGTACACTGCTGGGATTCGAACCCGCTACCTTCACACTTAATCACCAGCGCCTTAACCGAATGGGCTATCTCACCCACTCTTAATAACTTAATAAACTTAAAAACTTAACAAGCTTAATTTATTACGTTTTGTCATTTTGTCATTCAACACTTTATATTTTTAATTATTGATCTTTTGAATAATTTGTGTATTTCAAAATGTATTTTTTGTGCATGGATATTTTTGTAATTATACAATATGTACATTTTTCATTCTGTGTATTCAAATGAAACCATATTATTTACACAAATATTTTAGCACTGGTTTGATCGTAATTTTTAACATCTGATCATACATTACGCAAGCGAGTATATATTTAAAAAGAATGTTACCAATAATTTGGGATTTTTTGAGTTTTACAATACGTGTTTTAATATTTTTCCAAAAAAGGTTGTCACCTATTTTTTGCTCTTCAAATTAAATTTCAGAAGTTACTTTGCAACATTTTATTTTTGTAGGTTTCGATCTGTAAAAATGAGTTATTTAGTACAAAATGTAATCGTCCTGTAACTCTAAAATTTAAATTGACTATTTTAATTTTCTGTGCACTATATACATTGTACTGGCTGAATATTGTCTAACATAGAATATTTTAAATTACTATACCTTTTTTTATAATCTTTAATTTTTTTAATTATAAAACACTTAAAAACAATCAATTTTATTTTACTTTACCACAAATCATAAAATAAAACAGAAAGGATGTACAATATAACTAGACCAGAGACATATAGTCAAATATTGTCACTTTTGTCAGCATCGCTTCAAACTGAAACAGTAAATACGACACTATGACGTAAAATTACATTAAATTAATGACATTAAATGCCTATCAGCTCATGCCATGGCCGCAGTAGTATCATTGTTAGGAAAGATATTATCTAATTCATGGATATATTTTATAACCAAAATTAGTTTTCTAAACTAGCTGATATCTAAACTACCCATCCTATTAATTACGTAGGTACGCAGAAATTGGAAGCTATGTTCAAAAAATTATTCAATAACCTTTACTCTAAATTATTCGATAACCTTTATTTAAAATTATTCAAAAACTTTATTTAAAATTATTCAATATCCTTTATTCAAAATTATTCGATAACCTTTATTACAAATTACTTGATAACCTTTATTCAAAATTATTCAATAACCCTTATTATAAGTTATTCAAAAACCTTTAATTAAAATGATTCAATAACCTTTTTCAAATTATCCAAAAACCTTTATTCAAAATTATTCAATAACCTTTATTTAAATTTATTCAAAAACCTTTATTCTAAATTATTCGATAACTTTTATTCAAAATTATTCAATAACCTTTATTTAAAATGATTCAATAACCTTTATTTTAAATTATTCAATAACCGTTTTTAAAATTATTCAATAACCTTTATTCGAAATTATTCAAAAACCTTTATCCAAAATTATTCAATAACCTTTATTTAAATTTATTCAAAAACCTTTATTCTAAATTATTCAATAACCGTTTTTTAAATTTATTCAAAAATCGTTATTCAAGATTATTCAAATTTATAGAACAACTAAATTATCTATACTGTGTCGGATGAAGCGTTTGAGAGAAATATATTAAATATTTATGGCATAATTACGGATGCCAAATAACCAAAAAAAGCGAATAACCCTGAAGTCAACATCACAGACAGACAGTCTTATACATATAGAGATAATAGACAATGACTTGTGAAGCATACGTCCTCCGAATAAACAACCAGAACGATTGCATAATATCTGCGCTAAGGCCATTCAATATAGAGTAGACAACATAGCTGGGCCGTCCACTGTCGCTTTGGATCACGGGTGTGTTTTGATTTGGAGCACCACTACTGTCTTAAGTCAGCAGCAAATATAATCGCGAAGTGTTTGCTGATAAAATAGACAAACTTATGTCCGCTCTATGGTTATAGTTTTGCCCAGTTCTTGCTTTTATAATTTCACTGCATTCGGACAATTATAATACCCCTAAGATTTTATTATAACACATAGAAATGTTTTGATTTTTTATGGTAAAAACACATTAATTTAATTAATTTGAAATATTTTGCGTGTAAGAAATGTGATAATAAATTCGAGATTTAGCAATATACATTTAATTTTAGTATTAATATTTCTACTATAAAATCATTTGTAATAATTTATATAATATGTTATATTATTAAGTAATAACAAGTATCAATCACTATTAAAGCTATATAGCTTTAATAATTCACATACAATAATATTATATAATATTATTGTGTGATGTAGATATTAGGTCAGAAATATGCATTTTTTCAATATTTTGTAAGCAGTCAAAAGAGTCAGTACATAATAATATTGTCCAAAACAATTTACTCCGCAAATACATGCTCGGTTGATCAATACGAATGGGCCTTTACAGAATAATTAAAAAGCTTTTATTGTTTGACGTTGAAGTGACCTTGTTTGCCATGCCTAAAAATAAAGAATATATTATATTAATGTAGCATAAAAAAGAAATCAAAATTATATTTAAAATTGAAAATAAACATCTTATGTAAATACACCTTGTATTGTCTAAATAGCTGTCTATAGCAAACATGCCCATCCCCAATGTGGGAAAGGCAGTAGGAAAAAGAGAAAAAATAATAGTAAGGAGTGAGAAAAAAATGCTGTATGGGTGGAAATAGGGGAGAGGAGAGGGGGAATTCAAATTGGAATAGTCAGTTTTTGAACGGTTTTAACTTTAATTCCAAAGATATTAGAGGATAGGCTCTATTATCTTTGGTTGATTCAATAGAGTTGATTTATTCCATATTCTATGTATGCGAATTTTAAAGTATGATGTCATGTTTTGTTTACAATTATCGATTTCACTGACTGTCTACTAAAACTAACATCTATCAGCTTTTGATACTTATACTTTAATATCCTATACTTTCCCGCCAAAATTAAAATTTCTTAAGTTTTATAAAATATTACTTGCCGCTAAACTTGCACAGATAAGAATAGAATAATATGTCAGTTAATTCACATTATTTTGCGGGAGTTTTGTATAAAGAACTCAGGAATTCGGATCTGCACTGTTATACTAACGATTTTATTTTGTTGTGTATAACCCCAATACCTTTTTTAATTACTAAAAAATTCACTTTGTTATTAATTAGAAGCCAATAATAAGTGTTAATAAGTATAGCTTACTAATCATTTATGTATAAAAAGAAATAAGGAGTTATGGACAAGCTTTAACGTTTCTAATTTTAATAACTGATAATCTTTAGTTATTTATAATTAGATCCGTACATTACATTTAACAGTAGTTTTTTTAATAAGGACTATTTAATGTGTAGGTATTAACCATATTGCAGAAATAATATTATTAATAATAAATAAAAAATTTCGCTTTTATCACAACTTTCAAAATCCTTAATAGATGTTTCACATTTGTTTCCTATGCGAGCCTATATATATATATTACCATAGCAAACGGATAGAATATATTGAAGATGTTTTAAATCCTGATTAAGAAAAATAAAATTAGCGCCCTGTCATTGCATTTTCTTTATTGTATTTGTTCAAATATAATACTAAACTATTTTATATACACGATTTATACAAATTCATTACACAAACTGTATTGTATATTTCTTTAATCTAATTATAAATAGCCGCAATTTTCGATGCAAAAATACATTTGTTCACAAAATAAAATAGTAACC
This sequence comes from Coelogynopora nodosa, assembly GCA_034780555.1. Classification (NCBI taxonomy): domain Eukaryota; kingdom Metazoa; phylum Platyhelminthes; order Proseriata; family Coelogynoporidae; genus Coelogynopora; species Coelogynopora nodosa. The sequence goes on from JAUZND010039967.1 coordinate 9,933, forward strand.
TTTTCAACACCTAATTTATAGTGCTCATCCAGTACATTATAAAGGCAGAGGTCAAAGTAATGACAAAAAACAAAAGAAAATCTTAACAGAACAAAATATATAAAAATGTAAACATGTCAATTTAATAGATATTTTTAACACATGTGGGTCCGGATCACATGGTCCTCACCCCCCTGGATTCGCCCTTGTAATTATTGTCAATAAGACTTGATAATTGAATCAATTCTTATTCACAAGCAACACTCCACAAATAAATATAACGCTGCATATTTACCAGTTTTGTTGCTGTATATTATGAAGTTTCCGAATTCGCATGAAATTAACCACAGCAGTAACACTGATTATAAAGAAACCAACCACAACAATTCCAATTATTGTAAACACTTGAAAGTAACTTGGTACTACCTGAAATTAGTTTTAAATTTTTTATTATATAAATGCATACTTCAAATAGAATAATATATGAATGACATGATGATATAATCTATAGTTGATCGGTTAAAAAATTATATATATTATATATATATGAAAGTATAGTATTGAGCCAGGAAAAGCTGAAACCCTTCCCCCTCTCGGGAAAATGTGTAGACTATATTTTTACAGAAGTTTACATCATAGTTGATTGAAATAATAAATGTTTGTGTTTTCTTTTTTCAAAAAATTAATCTAGTTCAACAGATATCTTTAAAATTAGGAAACATAAGTCATACATTTAATTAGAAGTTTCTTACTCGTTTTAATGCTCCTTTGATATGAACTTGTGAAAAAATGTTCGATGTTGTTGGACGACTAATACCTGAATAAAATAGATTGTGTCGAATACTATAAAGTTTAAATATGAATTTTAAATAGAACCAGGTATTTAAAACAAACATCACTTGTGTGTTTCATAGAATGAATATGAAATATATAGTTTTACTTACACAAAAAAAAAAACATTATTAATAAAATAAAAAAATTAATAATAATAATTTAAATTTTTTATTTTTATTTAATAAGTTTCTTAAGTTATTATTAAGTTTCTTAAATTACTTTAAGACATATATACTTATTCACCATTTAATATTTTATTCCTCTAATGCTATCCAAAAATTATGAGTATATATATTGTATTTAAGTATAAAATTCAGTGCAATACCGAGAAGGTTGCACGTGGTGCAAATCATAGGTTGGCTAGTTGATTTTGTGTTCATTTCTTGAATAGAGGACCACCATTTATAAGAATTAGTAGTGAGTGACAGCTGTTTGGGAGATGTCCTCTGAACAGGAGATGAATTTGTCGGTTCTTCGGTGGATTCTGGGTTCTTGGTAGTGCAAAAGTATCCCGACCAGGGATTGATACATCTACATTTATATCTGAATAATAGTAAATAATCTGCAATTAATATATTTTATTACTAAGATATTCAATTGTGTATTTAAATATTTTTGAAACGTTTAAATGTAAACAACATTTTAAAATTCCAGATTACTTCATTGTAATACAATTATAATGTACACATAAATTTAATTATATATTTTAAATATCAAATATTAAAATGTTGCATTATTTATTTTAGGGACTTTTATATATAAGTTTAATTTTAGTTATTCTTAAAAAATCGCTGTCACATAACTCCAATGAATACTGGTACTTATCGTCTACGTGAATTTTATGCGTCTCAATATCAATTATAATAATAATAAAATAGAGAATAATGAATATATTAGATAAAATATTAGATAAAATAGATCATTTTTTATATGAAACTACAAACAATCATTGCATCAACCATTGCAATGTTCCGAACAGAAAACTAATTTTAAATTTCATGTTCATCGAATTATTACATCGAATATTCGGAAAATAGAAAATTCAAAGCTTTGAATTTTCACAGCATCGAATTGACAAAGCGACTAAATAGCATAGCGTCGAACATGCAATAGCATTAAATTTGCATAACATGAAATCAAAAAAACTGCCGAGCATCAATCAATATTATTACAAAATTAGAGATAAATCATTTTCATATAGCCATTATATTGTAGCTATTATATGTAGCTATTATATTTATGTTTATTTATCCGGCACATTTGTTTGGTGTTATATAAATAATAATAAATAAGGATATACATAATAATCAATTAGTTCAAGAGTTAATAGTTAATAGTTAAATAATTAATAATAAATAGGGATATTTTGTTTATGAACAACGTATAATATAATATTATCTTTATAATGCAGCTCGTAAACTGACGGTCATCTTGAACTCGCCGGCCAACCGGACCTCTACACTGAGTCTCTTCAAGTCAGCACTCGAGCCCATCCATACATATAGCTTAGAGGCACTATAACCCTTGACGACACTAATGGCTACATCTCTATTAGAGACTATTAAGGTTTAGGACGATTTTATTTCGGCGTACACTTCCAGGATGAGATCATCAACACAGCGGTTTGCATACTTGGAGTATAGAACATCTCTATAATGACACCAACCATTGCAGGAAAAACCTTATCTTCAGGGCTGAAGAACGATCGGGCCGGACACTCGTATTGGCTTATGTGCTCTAACAGAGTTGACGATATGTGGAATGGTCAGTCTTTTCACAATTCGAGAATATACTTCTGACCCCACGTTATAATAAACATAAGTTAGAAATACGAATGAAGTTCCTCTTGCCCTTGTTATGCCCCTATAGTCATACAGTACACTATATTCATACTTTTATTAATTAACTAAATATGCTATGTATTATTTGCATAGTAGACATTGCATGTATGTAAAAGTCCAATTTTCACAATACGCATTACAATGCATTTGATGAAATATTAACTACGCATTAATACTGTTCAAATGTATGCAAACAATGTCCCTTATTTAATAATAAGTATTTGTACCAGTCTATATATCTAAATATTTAAATAGTTTAAACTTTTTATATCGTATAAAATAGGTTTTACAATGTAGACGTTTTGGACGTATACAACCTTTTCCACAGATTCTTCCATAGATTCACCTAAAGAACGGAACATGGTACTGAGTCGTGCTTGGTGTTAAAATGTAGTTCTCGGTAAAATATAAAAGCTTTTTTTGCGATAGTTGATATTTGACCTACTTTCGAAATTATGACCTATTTAAGTAGTTCATGCACATATTTGTGCACAGATTCAACTGATGAACTACTTAAATAAGTCATATATCCTAAAGTAGGTCAAATACGAACTATCGCAAAAAAACATACTTTATCGAGAGCTACATTTTGACATCAAGCGCGACTCTGTACGATGTTATGTTCTTCAGGTGAATCTATGTGGATGAATCTGTGAAAAGGTTGTATACTTGTACATACATTTGGGAACAAAAATGTAATTAAATATTTAAAAAATAATTTTAGGAGTTAATACACGCATGAACATGCAGATTAAATGTGCGTCATAAATGTCTTTATATGATTCAGTGATTTATAAAACATAATTTATTATGCTTACTGGGATAGCATCCATGTGCATAAACCCCCGTTCTGACAATTGAGAAGACACATCTTATCTCCAGTGATTGGATGACAATTGTAATTTCTGGGCTTTCGTTTGCATACTTTCTCACATCGTGGTCCATAATAGTTGGAATGGCAGTTGAAAGAAATAGTTGCAGTTAAACTACATTCCAAATGATTGAATTGCGGATTTAAAGAAATATATAATTAAAATAAAAAATACAAATGCAAAAAAATATTAAATGTATGAATCTACCAAATTTACTTCCGTAAAAAAGTTAAAATGAAATATTGTAGCGGCCGACAGTCAGAACTATGAACATTGATCTCGGCCGTACAAGTTATTTCTCTTCGCCACTATTCCATTAGTGATTATCTATTGATGTCCAGCTGGTATTAGCTGTCATTGTGAAGTCAGTTCATTCCAATAAGACTCTGTGTACTGACAATTGTATAGTATGCATGTAATGGTGTAGAACAATCTGACACAAGCAGGACGTGCTTTCTTTTCTGTATTTATTAGGAGAAATTTCGGGTATTGTCAAAAGTTATCAAATCCTGACAACGTCTTTATATGTTAATTGTTTTATACATATCTATAAATTGTCGTTTTATTTATTTCAGAAATAAACCCATATATATATATACATAAAAACATTTTGAGTAAAAAATGTAACAGAGTTTGTTGAAAGAAAGTGATAGACAATTTAAGATAATTGATTTTATGACAGACATGGTAATGAACAGTTTACATCAGCGGACCATTTCCCCGGTTTTTCTCCTTAAATCAATCAAATAATAAAAATAATGAAATAAAAATAATTTTTATATTATTGTTCCTATTGAGATAAGCTGATTTGACACTATTTAATAAAAAAAAATTCAATTGCTATCCATTTCTTGATCTGTTTGCCACATCATGCCACCAATAACTATGAACAGAACTACTATATATATTAATTAAACATATTTATATTAAACAGAATATAGATTTACAAGTTTCTGAGAGGTAAAGTAATACATTGCTGTGCACAATTGAACAGTACGATCGGCCTGCTGTACCTTCTAACCTAAAAATTAAAATTCTTTATAATTTGATCGACAATTAAATGTACTAGTAAATTTGTCATATGGAAATTTATTTAGGAAATGTATAATCTTTAAAAAGTAACAAAAAGTATTAAATTAAACCAGTTGGTCGAATAGTTAATTCGGGTTTTGTTCATCTCATTCCAACAGTGTATAATTATTTTTCTTTCAAAATAAAAAAATTGTGCCTAACTTTATTTACACGTTCTGTTTTTTTAATTAATTACTAAATAACAACAGACATACATAAAAAAAAAATATTATCTTAAATGATGAAAACATTTAAGGGCTTCATATAGTGACTCCGTCATTTTAAAATACTTTATAAATTATATTAACTTCAATGAAATCAAAATAATTGTCCAACCTGAATATCGCAAAAAGATATAAAACCACACACAATTTTACATTCTGTTAAAAGAAAATATTTTAACATGTATATAAAACTATACAAACTGTTAACTATTTATAATAATATTCATAGTTGTTAAAACGAAATAACAATTAATTGTATATAATGATATTTTGTTTTGCAACTCATCTTTTTCCATAATTTTCCCCATAATGTTCTCATAATGTTCAACCTGGTAAGATCTCAAAATAGTTGAGACCTACTTAATTTGCTCTAACATATAAATATACCAATGTAAATTAATATATATAAATAACTACTTATAAAAGAAATTATATAGATATGTGATGAATACATATATATATATAAGGAAACAGGAACTGGTTTGCGAATGCCTAGGATGCTGTCTCAGAACATGTTCGAGTCTCCTCTCAGACTCTCCCATTCATGACTAGGAACTGTGCTAGTCGAAAAGTAGCGACCCTTAATCGGTTCGTTTACCATGATATATTTTCTTTTACAATTTGTCAAATGTTTAATAAATATAGATATATAACTAATAAATTAGATAACAATTTAATAATATTACATGTTGCAGTTGACAGACATAATATGTGTAAACATTAAAATGAATTATTCAATATTGCATGATACTTGATACTTGGTTTTTTCAACTAATTGGAAATAAGAATTGGTGCATATTTAAATACGTATATCTAAATCATTTCCATATAAAATACATATAATAAAAACACAATTCTCTCAAATCTTTCAATTTAATAATTTCTTATAATAAATTGCAATTTAAATTATTTTACATTAGATTACTTTATATCATATTTTATGTCATATTTATTATTAATAAGTATATTGCTCAACAATTGGGTTTTTATTTATATTGAATTCTTTTACAGCAACTTAATCACACAGAGATGTTGTTTGTTTTTACTTTACTTTAAACAAGTAATAAAATCCTCACCTCGTATTCCAAACATTTATCATTATAGCAGTTAATTTATTCTCACTGCTATACATTGTGAAATTTCTTTTAAAGATTGCAATAATATCGTGACTATTTAGTAATTCTCGGTCGTAAATTCGCACCTTTAAATATATTATATTCTGTAATTGAAATATATACATATATATTGTATTGAATTGTAAATTGTACTAGAGAAAAAAACATATTATACCCTAAATAGATATGACAGTTTTAAACGTTTAAAGAATACAACAAATTATATATAGTTACGAAAATTCAATAGAAAATTCACAAACAATAATTCCTTAAAAATATATCTAACTCATAAACATATTTAACAGAGGAGAAAGATCTGGACAGGGCTCATCTTCTAACTTTTTCGGACTCATATGCGGACCCCTTTTCAGACTCATCTACAAATCACACCCTATACCCCACACTTATGAAAAAATACTAAAAATTTATATTGTTCTTATAAGACCTTCACTCGTACTCAACATTGAAATGAAATCGTTATAGTTGCTTTATTAAAACTTACTTCATTCAAAGTAAACATACAATGTACATAGTAACCGTATGATTAGAAGCCAATTTTGGTCATTTATAGATAAAGAAATAGTCAGACAATATGTACCAGACATATTTGAGTATAGTTCACCTTTATTTTTAAAAGTTAAAAATGTTTACTGCTTTAAAAAGTTAATAATTGTAAAGATTTTTAAAATAAATAATTATTGTCATTCCGTATAATAAATTAATAAAGTAGTATATAAAGTACATATCATATTATGGAAATAAGTACATTTATGTAAATAGTAAGTTAAAATTAGCAAGACGAATTTTAAGAATTTATCCAAGCATTTTCTAAAATTTTCAACTTTATCGTAAATGTAGTTAAATTAAATTTTGAATTAAAAAAAATTAATTTTTACAGACATGAAATGTAATTTTTTTAACAAAAAGTCTTTTCAGTGACTTGCTATACAGTTAAAAATCAATTATGTCAGAATAAATATAGTTTGATAATTGGCCTACCTTTTGGGTTTAAAAGTTTTTAATTTACTTGTCAGCTATTCTTCACGACTGCGTCAGTATTACAGTAATGTACTTTTCCGATTGACAAGTTCAGTTAAAATTATCACAAATTTCAATTTTACACCATATTCAAAAAATTATGAAAAGATATTTTTTAAATAAAATTTAAACGAATATGAAAATTTGTATTTTGTGAATTAGATATATACTTTAATTTTTTTAAATTTTGTAACAATTGAAAAGTTTTTGTCAGTAAATATATATTTATACACTTCATAAAGTTTTACAAAAAATAAAACCTTATAGTACCTTAAAAAAATTAAAAATAATTGTATAATAAAACTGATGCTATATATATATATAAAAATTAAACTAATGAAAATTTATCTTTTTAAATGCTATAGCTTAAACATTTAAAAAATTAAAAAATTTAATTGTTTGTAAGATATGTTTATATTTTACTCGATATTTAGTATTAGTATTTACATAATTATATATTTGTAATCGATTTATTTAAGAAGTTAAAAAATTAAACATAGGTTTATTTGTTTATAAATTACAGTAGGTACAGTGTTTGGCAGATATATTTTAATACAGCGTTATTGGAATGATTTTGCATGAGGCTATCGTGATCGAAATTCTCTATTATAGTGATTATTGTGTGCTATCTTTCCATCTTTTCATCACGAATTACTATAACAGTATTTAAATCGTTAAATATTTGTTATGCATAGGCAAACAATATAATTATTTAATATTACCATTTGTGTAATTAAACATACAGTAAGTCGCAAAAGAGTGAAACATGTATATGAGTAATTATGGAATATATTGAGTATATAGTGATTTAATTAATATTATTTTCACTATAACTGCATCATTATTATACATGTATATGGGACATATTATACATTTGAGCTTATATATAGATAGATATATATACATATAGATTTTCAACATGTTTTCTAGCGAAGATAAAGGGAATTTTTGCTACTTAATCTATTTTTATTAGGGGTTAATATATATTTGGAAGTTAAAAATATAAACCTCCAAAAATTATTGTCTTAATAAAACTATTTGGATCCAAATATAAACCTTTTACATACATTTTATGTTTTATTGTAATATAGCTTGACAGCTAATAATAAAACAATAATTACAAGTTCAATCGTTAGTTTTCAATTGTAAATATAAATGGGAACTTCTAGTGTCATTGTATTATTGAAACGGTAATTTGAAAAACGAATACTTATTAATTTTACAATCTAAACATAATAGGCTTATAAAGACAGCGGTATACATTTACATAATGAAGACGTTAGTAACAGAGTTGACCATAAATGTATTTTATAGATCAAATGATATAAAAGATTTTTAATTATAGAATTAATATATATAAAATCTACTTTATAACAAATTCTCACGGAAATTTTGGTAATATCTGCAGTTCCTTTGTAAATCTGTGATATTCTCTTTGTATCCTTGAAAACTGATGTTGTTTTTTCCAAAATATTGCATCTATATTCAAAAAACACAAGCAAAACAGAATTTGATATAATGTAACATATATTTTTTTTAACTGTTTTAATTATGTTAAAATTCGACTAATTACTAATTACTACAACTCAAAAGTGTTTTATAATGCATAAACATTTAAAACTGTAATGTGGATAGGTAAAGACCAAAACCACCTATTGTAAATCATTATATTTTAATACATTTAACGTACTTATTTGAAGCGATGTCTAATAAAATGACCACCTTAAGTAATCATCATAGTGGGTGCCAAACAACACAATTATCTTTTGAAACATTTTCAATAACTTTCCACAGTCGCCTATATACTTTCAAATATGGTTAACAAAAATATCCAATACTTAAATTAATAATGAAAATATGAACAATTTGAAATTTACATGCTATTCTTTTAACTGGAGAGAATGGTGTTCACTATGGAAAATAAATTTAGTTATAAAACAGTTAAAATATTCATTCTTGTCACAGCGGATTTTAAATCAACGGATAAAAGAATCTTTATAATCTTATACATTAAATCTTAGAAACATTAAAGCTAATTTATTTTGACACTAATTTACTTACAATGATTGATAATATACCATTTATTCTTCGCGCGATTTATAAAATTTTTACAATAATATAATAATTAATTAGAAATTGATTAATTGATTCATTACAATAGTATATGTAAGTACATTAATATTAAGAATATTATACAATACAACATTTAAAAAAATATATATTTACAACTGAAATGTAAAAAATGTAATCCTGTGTTATGTAAAAAGTATTATAAATTTAAATAATAAATAATTTTAAAATATATATAAATGAATATTCGTTCAATTATTTGGGCATTATTACGTCTAACAGTAAAATCATAAACATGTATTTTTAATTGTGCAATATACAACAAAGACCAGTTATAACTTATAAATTTAATTAATTAAATATATTTTCCGACCTTTATCAAGGAAATACTTATGGAACATAAGTTGGTATCATATTCATATATTTATTATATCTCGCCGGCTTTTATTTTTTAACAATTATGATGTCGTCAAATGTAAAGATATAAAATGTTTTTCCTGAACTCTGTGGTTATCAGAGACATATATTATATGTTATGCTTATTAAAATTTTACAGAAAGCTACAAATTGCCTTTTGAACAACAGCAAAAAATATTTCGTTGTTTATAAAAGTTATACAAAGTTGCTAGGAAACAAGAATCACATTTGTTAGTTGGAAAATCCCCCATATAAAATCATAAGTTGTAATACTAAATTTTTGCCTTTTTTTTATTGAAATATATACAATATGCTTAAAAATATTGTATTTCTCAGCGTGTGTTAAAAAATGAAAATGGGTTAAAATATATATCGCAAATGTTTAGAAAATATGGGGTATCTCAAAAAAAACGGTGATCAGTCTTGTTACTTCACACTTAACACCCTCCATCACCACCTTTCTGTTCTATTGATAAAGGTCATTATAAAAAAGACAATGTTCAAATTCATAAAATATTAAAATAGTAGAATGAAATAAAGAACAAAATATAGATATATAATTAATGCTAATTTGGATTATACAATTCAGAGTATATAATTTTACAATTCTGTGGATTTACTTTTCCGTACAAACATACCCATCAGGAGCATCAGCAAGACATATTTTGAAGAAAGGATCACAGTAGTCCGAATAAGAAAATATTTCACAGGTTTGTCCCAGCGCATTGTAGTCATTTTTGTTGACATAATTATAAAGGTCCAAACTAATGCGAACAGCTGCCTAAAAAGAAAATCGTTTTACATCATAAATATAAATATACACCTTCCTTGTTTAAAACCTTCCTTGTTTAAATCAGTGTGCGCAACAACGTACCTTATTTAAGACGACATAGAAGCAAAGTAAATGCAAGAGTGACAGATTGTTTAGGCCAAACATGGCTATAACTGACGCATAAAATAAATTAGCTTGACATAAATTAATGTTTCTACAATTAACTCAATAACAGAATAAACACTTACCTGTATGTCCAATATATATATATATATATTGATGCCATGAATGTTTCCGGCTATTATGGTTATTATTTATTTGTAACATTAGTATTTTTATCACACGAGGCATTTTATCAACATATTATATTATTATACACTAGACCATATCATTGAACTATATCATATTACTTATCACAATATAAACATTAATATATTGTATGTGTATTTATTATATTATTTGTTTATATGTAACAATATTGTCTGAAACGTGCCATGATTTTCGTGTGACGAATAATGCATATTATTTGCAGCTTGTGAATATTGATATAAATTATTTTAGACTTTCGCTTAATATGGTATTTGTTTGTAATCGATCGTTTTACTTCTTTCTCATATGTAAAACATCGAAGGGTTGATATTATAGAAATTATAATTATGTATGGTAATAATTGTATATTGTATGCTAATAATAATTACAATTAAGATAACCAATTTCATTAAATAAAATAGAAAATTATAATTAATTAAAAGGTAGAAATTCCATAATTTGTTATATTTGAAACTAAGTATAGAAAATCATTTCAGAACACAATTGTAGAGGAGTCATAGAAGTTCTCTGGAGTCTTCTTGTTCTTCTTCTTCCGGCTATGGACGGTAGTCCATATCGGAGCGTTTGTGGCGCCGTCCTTTTGAGGAAGCGGACTACTGCGTCAGGATCGGATTGGAGAACTCGGAGATCAAGGTGAGGGACTAGTTCGTTCGTCCTAGGGATCATATATCTTGGACAATGGAGGAGATAGTGAGCA
>JAUZND010039978.1:0-21188 GCA_034780555.1 Coelogynopora nodosa
TGGCACAAAGGAGAAATGATTGGCGGACCATGGCAGTCAACCTCTATAGGAGAAGACACTGACGACGACGACGAAAGTTCGCGCTGTCAGCCGCCATTTTCGTATTTTGCGAAAATATTCAAATTGACATAAAAGTTTGTAATTAGAATAAATTGCCTATATCTTTTCAGATAGGTAATTTGACAAAGTAATTGTTTTCTCAATAATGCATGTTTGACTTTTGATACATATAGACAATCAACTACAATCAATTAGACAATCAACTACTGATTTTGTAGGATGATGTGGCAGTAATGCTAATCTGTAGATTGGTGGTTCTGAATAGATTAAAAAATTATATATCCACGGCTGCTTTACATATTATATTGTATTGCTCATATAATAACATGTGATGTGATTCAGATGTTGATAACAGGAATCTGTTTTTGAATTTCTCTTTTAAGGTGAACTCTCAAAACATACATTACTTTAGAAATCGTTTAAGAGAAGAATTCATCACAGGAGAATTACCTTCTCATCTCAATGTATGTTTGCAGCAGCAGAAAAATAATGACGATCTACATTTCAAGAAATGGCGACCACGAAGCCAAGATGCATTGTATCATAATTGATTTATTTGATATCATTTTTATATTAATACACTTCATGATAGACAGGGTTGTTTCACCTTTTTATGTAAAAGGAATTTTATAATATATTTAAACTAACGATGGAAAATACGCATTTCTTTTTAATTGCTATTTAATTCAGTTAAAATTAAAATACATCAAAAGTTACCGGTTTTTAAATTTATAGACAGAATATTATGGTCAGTGTTTACTAGTTTTGAAAGAGATTTTGTTGTTTATTTCTGAAAATTAGTGTATAAGGTTGAAGATGATCTTGTGTAGCTACACATTGTGTAAATTAGGTTAGTCTCAATGTATACATTGATATATTTACAAAAAAAGTTTAATACTTTTATTTGTAATGTCACATGTAACCTACATTTATTTAAACTTAATTGCCCATGATAATTCAATCTTTATCTATATAAAGTTAATCTTAAAAAAAAAATTAATTAAAACTGAATATGAAAAACTCCCTATTGCACCATATTATGCAAATAACTTTTGTAAATTTATTTTTTATACAATAATTTAATATGTTGGTGGACAGTTGAATTAATACACTAATTATTGTTAATTATAGTAAATGAATATACTTAATTTGTTTGTTAAAACTAATTTTTATGCGTGAAAAATATTGTTTAATTTAGAAAATAACTAATAATAATCAATGCGTTAGTCTTCTATAATGTACCCAGGTAAACATTACTGACTTATTATTTATATATAATAAATGTTAGACATTATTTTATGGATGTACCCAAATCCATATTGGTAGTAGAGTAACTATCAAACAAGCCTAAAATGTTTCAAAACAGATAACTATAACAGTTGACTTACCCCAAACTTGGACATGACCCTGCTCTTGACACACTTTGCCCTTTGCTCCAACAGACGTCTAATTTCGTTCACTTTCATCGTCTTTATCTGACACAAAACCGGCATGGTCGGGACAACCTTTTTGGACTTACGATCTTTTGTCCTTTTGCTCACCAACATGTTTTGGGCAATTTTTGGAATCAGCTGTAAATTAATAATATTGTCTTAGATTAACCCAATGAAATGATAGTAAATTGCAAATTAAAGGTTGCTTTATGAATGTGAAACAAAATAATAACAACATACTAGTATTGTGAGATATTTCGATATTCATCTTTTGTATTAAAAAAAAAACTAAGCTTTCGTCGATGTAGAAAATGCCCAGAATTGCCGCATATCCTTTTATTTATTTAGATATAGTACAATAGGCTAATTAAGTATAGGATAAACCAGGAGTTTAAATAATTCTGAAATATGATGCACGACGGTTAAATAGTACGAGAGCCCGACAACATTTATTTAAACAATCGCGATGCAAAGGTTTGGTGGTCATAATTGATGCTTCATGCCTAGCTACAGCGTCCCAGTAAGGTTGGTTTGAAGTTGCAGCTCCGTAGCTTAAGAGCCAGAGGTTTGGCCTGAAAGTGTCCAAATTTTAATTTATTTAAAATCTACACGTATCAGGCTGATAGTTTCTATAATTAAACTATTTGGTATATGAATAATAAAGACCTACTTAAGTCGTGAAAATTCCGTAGCTTTCCTAACTTAAGACCGGCCCCAAAATCGTCAAATTTTAGTTTTATTCATAATTCATGATTAAGCTGCTTTTTTCGTAAATTGATAGCTAAGACTCTCATCTATCAGAATATATACATACTTAAGACGTCGATAATCCGTAGCTTTCTTAACTTAAGACGTGATCTTATGGATCAAGGTAAGGTCAGATTATGCATGAAATGTGAATTTATTTATGGTTATTTTTATCATGAATTGATAGTAAAGAATCGCATATATCAGAATAGGTATAATACTTCGAAATATTAATAAAAGGTTATTACAGCATATTTAATAACAATTCTCATACTACCAAGGGGAAAAATTATTATTATTATTATATTACACTTAATATAACATTCGCCTAAATAAAGTAATGTATAATTTATCCAAATTCATCAAACGGAATCGATTATCAAATTAAATTAATTAAAAAATATTAATCCTCTTTTTTAACGTGAAGTCAAATTACTGAATAAGTTAGTTCTACAACGATAATAATTATCAGTTTTTAGTCCTATTTCGTTGCCAAAAATTATACGAATAAATAAAATAATAAAAATGATGATAATAATCTATAAATATTTATAGACTTTAATGGAACTATTAATATTACGCAAGTCTCTAAAAACAGTTATATAATGTTTTCTGTTCTCTTTCTTTAGAATAGTTAAACTTTAAAAAAACTTCGTTCACAACTTTTGACATGACTATATTTTGTTGGGTTTTTTCACTTGTTTTTATAAAATATTTAATATTGTTAAATTTCATCATTAAACAAATTGTAATATAACGTGAATTCGTATGATAATTCTTTCAGATATGAAATACAGCAAAACTAATTGACAAAAATGGGCCAAAACCACTTGCCAACTTGAGAGCAGACGCCTTCCGATAGCAGAAGAACTTTGTGGAAACATTCGACTGGTTGAGAGCCTGCTCCAGAGCGATCCAGAACTTAGAATCGTCGCTGAGGATTGCATTGAGACGCTCCCGCCTCGGGGAATAAGAGAGGACCTCCTCACGCTGAATACGCTGGAGCTCCTGACGAACACTGAGCTCGATGGCGCGCTTGTTCTGGACACATGTGGGTCAATAGACTGCATGAGATGTGCACTTGTTTTGATTGCTGATATATTGCACTGTTACAATCTGGAGGACTACAAAATGATTTTTTTACATTTCGGAATAGTAGTGAGCGCTGATTTACTTACTCTTTGCACTATGTGGACATCCTATAGGAGTATAGTTTCTGATCTCAGCATTAAAATAGGTATAATAATTTCCGTAATATTTACATTTAATTGCATTAGTTGACATAGTGGTAAACATTTTAAAACGTGTAGAAATTACATAATTAAACTACTTTTTATAGTTCTGTATTATAAATACAATGCTAACATTTAATTATTAGTGTTTCTAAAGACAATTCTTAAATAAAATAGATATCATGGCTAATACAACAGATAATTGTTTAATGCAATAAATAGTTATGTATTTTATTTATGGGTTATATAAATAGAATATATTAGTCATATAATTGATTTACTCCAATGATAAGTAAACTCATTTTATATTTAACATACCAGTTAAAATATAAATTAATTTACACAACTGTAAAAAGTAAATAATATCGTAATAGTATTTTAGTGTAATTAATGATAGATCCACATAACATTATATCAAACAATATATGCCACCTTATTCACACAAAAGATTCACCAACTTATCCAAAACAGAAAGAGTCAAATCACCTGAGTAAGTCTCTTGATGTGAGTCAATTTGATGTAGTGGTTATAGGGTGTTTCTGTGGCATTGGCATTCTCGTACATAATTACCGGCCGAGGGACCAGAATCCCTTTCTGGAGGTCGGAGAGAATTTCGGTAAATTCTGGTTGTCCAGTTAGTGGCGCCTTCCACGTGGTTAGCTATAGCGGGGGAGGATGAGGACAGATGAACATGGAAAGGGAATGAGACAGACAGAGAAAAGTTTCAACAAATTCGTTCACTAGAGTAGCTTCTACAATATGGTTGCTGCAATATGGTATTAGATAAATGTAAATTTCTTATATTATCAAAATAAACGATAACATTATAACACAATTGATATTATTTAAAACAATAATAATAATTTTTAAAATTCTCAAAAAAAAAGTAAAACCAATATATTTAAACTGGGATACACGCTGAACTGTTTTCTGGTCTATCTGCAAGCGATCATCTCTATCAATCGTCATAACCTTAGTTTTTTAACGATTTGCAGGGTGCACTACTTTTTCACTTGTCTTAATAAACAGGATGGAATCATCTTCTGCATACCTCATATTCCAAATATGGTGGCCTCCAATTATACACCCGGGTCTATACCTTCTGAATCTGTTAGAAAATCTCGCCTTATTACTTCTCCACAGATGATGAAAAGTATTAGTGAAAAAATTGGCATCCCTGAGTGACAACAATTTAAAAAAAATTTTATCCACGTGATTATCCTCCACTCTAATGACACAAGTGGCTTCTATATAGAGATTCCTAACCAACCACGTAAGATGTGGCAGGACTCCGACTACTTTCAAAGTGTTCCAGAGTTTCACATGATGTATGATGTCAAATGCTTTCGCATAATCATATGAAAAGTAACCGGGGTTCTCAGTGCTTTTTCTTTAGTATTTTCTCAATATTAAGATCGCATCTGTTGTGCCTTTGTCAGCGACGAAACCAAATCGTTCTTCTGATATTTCAGCGTGACTGATAAAGCTGATCGTCCACTGTTGACATATTTTTGGGTTTCTGGCATCTTTGGTAAAACGAATATTATACTATTAAACGAGTATTCGGTTCAATATTTCCGCTAAGTAAATGTATCCCACATCTCATAAAATGTTTCAGCAGATCACCACATTATTTGATCATTTCACTTGCGATGCCATCTATACCGGTTGATCTGTTATTTTTGAGGATCATAATTGCATCCTTTACTTCAGACAGCGGGATTTGTGTTACCCTCTCATCTGGTGCATCGTCTCCTATCAGATAGGAGTTTGTCTGCGGCATTATGGAATAAGTTTCTCGCGTATTCATATCACCCTTTTTAATTTTTACATAAATATATAATCTATTTTCCGCCTTGATTCCTGACTGCATAATTCAGTAATTCAGTTTTAGCGCCTATTTTACTTAGCCATATTCGTTTTGCTTGTCTATAGGTACAAGCTTTTTTGCATGTTAGCAAATATTAATATATTGGGGACTTCGGCTTTGTTTCATTTTGACTTCAGGTCTCAGATTAAAGGGTTCCAAGCATTTAGGATCTGCTTCAATCTAAAATTTGTATGCTCTCTTTTTAGGACAAAGATCATTTAGTACAGTTTTCTTCACAGCTTCAGATAGGTTTAGCCAGTTTATATCTTTATTGGTCATTAATTATTTTATACGGTTTTCAAAAGCCATTGCATCAGAGTTGATTTTTAATTTTTACGTTTTAAGTTGCAGTGTTTTACTTGCACCAAGTCTTAATATCTATTATTTTGGCCCACACAGTTGGCGATCAGTTCCGCAATCTAGACTAGTCAGAGCCCTACTATATTTACACTCAATACGATCCCCTTTCTTTATGGCAATCAAATCGATTTGAGTCTTTCATTCCTACACCAGGAAAGCACCAAGTGTAAAGTTGGCTTTTACGGTGTTGAAAGCAAGTATTTACGGCTATACTAAAAGAAAATTAAATGAAACGTAACGTGTAAAAAGCAGACGTAAAAGAGGATCAAGGGAGAGAAGGGAGGTGATAAAATTATTGTAAATCATGATTACCATTTCTACAACATTATCTTCGGCGCATGAGATCCCTTCTTTGCTCAGTTGATTCACAAGATTGTAAACGAAGGGAGTTCGCAGAAGAACAGTTACGATGTCTGACTTGTACCATTGACCTTCTCGAACCTGAGCCAATGTTGTCTGAAGAATTAAAAGGAAACGAATGTAACACACGTAATATTTTGGAAATATGATTACATATTTTATTATAAAACAAATTCATCATAACAAACTTATTTAAAGATTTCACATATAATTTAATATATTATGTAAATGTTTACAATTGAATATAAAATTTAACTGCAAAATGAAATATAAAGAACACGATTATATCATTCATATATTTTATTATATTCTATTTTCATTTAAAATAATTCTACTCCTTTTCAGTCCAGTAAAGTCTTAAAATAAATTATTTAAAATTGTAACTATTAAAACGATGTACTATGCTAACAGAGACGATGTTCGGTTATGTACAAAAATATATCCAAACATTCAAAACTATTTTATTTAGATCACAGATGAACAAATACAATACAAACAATGTAATTCATTAGCCTATTATATTCACTTACAGTGTTTGCTCCTGCGGCATTCTTCAGGTTGTTCCACACAGTCATGCAGTTGACAAGGACATTCCAGCGTTGGTTGATACTGCGACAACTTCGTCCAGGAAAGTGGGGCAACAGGACCCGGTACATATCTGGGCACAATACAGACATGTGGCTCAATTACAAAACATGATATTCTTAATGATAAAAACTAACGTGTTACTAATACACTATTTGAAAATAAATATACGACTCACTAAAATCTATTTATAATCCGATTATCATCAGATACAAATAATAATATGGTCAGGTACTATAGTGGAACTGATATTTATTAGTTGAATAAAATTTAATTAATCAATTTTAAAATCTCTTAAATCTATATATATATCGATAGTTCTATTGGTGTAGGACAAATACATCAGACACTACACAGATAAAAATCTGATATAAAATCTATACCGCTTTCAGGTAATTAATAGTAGGCCAAATTTCATGCATTTTTGATAAATATTACAATATTGGCCCCCAGTTTTATACGATTGTGTGCAATGTCCCAGTCTAGCACCTACTTCCCTTCCTCAGCGGCTTATGTTTCTTGTTCCTATTGCTGCGATTGAGGTCGGAGATGAGGAAGAACAGTCGCTTATCCTCCGAGTAGGTCCAGGGCTGCAGTGTCTCCAACAACTGTTCATAGCGGGTCTGGCAGCTCGAGATATCCCTGCCAGGGAGGCTGGCGGCCACCTGGAGCCATCGATTGGTGCCGTGACGTTGCACCGCCAGCAGGAGTTGCAGGTCTTCCTGCTCTTGGAAGTCGCCGCGCCGGGCGTTCGGGTCCAGCTGGCATTGGTTGGCAATGGTTACAAAGTATTTGGATTAACCAATCATTCCCTGTATATTTATAACAATACGAGATAATTCATATACAAAACATGAACATTTGACCTTTCAAAAATTAGCTCATTATTTTACCCCTGCCCCCTTTTTTATGGCATATTTTTGATATCTAATATATAACTCGTTTATAGTATCAAAATACTCATCATTTTTTCTTAAACATGAATATGGCAATAATGGTGACTTATTTCAATCCAATCTAATCAAAGTGATCTATTACATAATCTGGAAGTATAGTTTCCTATTTTCGTAATAAAATTGTCAATAGATTGCATTAGATTAAATAAAAAATTAACCAATTTTACTTTAAGACAAAAACAATATTATCGAACAATATTATTTTAAAGGATTCATAGTGAAAACTCGTAAATATTAAGAAATCGTCCATATAAAACTTGTATTCAAAACCTCACTCATATTAAAAGAACTCGTAATTAAAAAATCGTCCATGAACTAATCGTATTGATAAAGTTACAACCAAAAACTTGTATTTAATATTAAAATAAAAAACTATATAACATTTAAGAACTTTTATTAAATTTTTTGATCGATTTTTGTTGATTAGTGTTAACTATTATTAAGTGAATTTTGCAACAACAAATAGTTGTCTTTACAATATTAATTTGTACATAAATTTCATTTACCAGTCGCGAAATCATTTATATTAACAATTAAGTTGATTAGGAGTTAATTGCGATTTTGTACAGATATGTCAGGTACATTAATTGTTAACAGTTATTTAACTACAATATACGAGATTTTATATACGAGTTTATAAACACAACAAATTCATAGACGAGTTTATAAATACGAAACATTCATAAACGAGTTTTTAATTTATGATTTTATAAATACGAGTTTTTAATTTACGAGTTTTTACCGTCCCGTTTTAAAACGATTGTTTCTATTTTCGAAATAAAATTTTCAAATTGACATCATTTTTACGATTTTTCGTGAGCGCTTTTGAAAATTCGAGAGTTATCATGAGTCTGTTTCAATTATTCCAAAAGGGAACCGCTTCCGATGACTCACCTGCGCCCACCGAGAGCGGCACTCATCAGCAGATCGATACTCATGCTGTGCAGTCACCGTGGACCAGTGGATAGTGCCAGTGAAGGAGGGAGACTGCATCATTTTCAACACGATCTGGAGCAGCATCGCATCCTCCTCCGTGTTCCACCGTGTCTTCTGTATGTGTGGGAGAGGGAGGGCGGGTGAGAGGCAGGCTATAGATAATCAACTAGGATAGGATGGGTAACTAGCGAATCGTTAAAAAAATTCGATGAAATATAAATTATTTATATATTATAAAATGTAATGCTTCAAAAAATGATTACCATTTAGTTAAATGTATCAAATTATGAGCGCTTATAAATGTGTATCATTCGTTTAATAACAATTGTTATACGTATTCCCATATGTAAAATAAACTTAATTTTATAAATCTGTAAAAATCAATGTATTTTTATAATAAGTTAATAAAATATGAAAATATGCAACAAAAAAACTATATTTAAGTTACATACTATACTGTACATAAATTGTTTATGTAACATTAATTGGTTTATGAATTGAAAAATGATATGTAAGACCGGCTAAGTTATTTAACGAAATAATTATAATATTTTATCAAATAATAATTATATTCAAATTAATTATCTGTTTGTAGCATACATTTATTTAGCTGATTTTACCTTTAAATATATATTAATGAAATGCTAATTACAAACATTAGGAAAGCTGATGATTTTATGATCTAATCTATGTTAGTTAAATATCTATGAAGAAGGCGAATAATAATGTATATATAGGAACAATTAAATGGAGATGTGACAAAATGTTAAAAGTTTCCTTGACTTTCAAAAACGTTTGCGTGCATCAATTTTAATATTAGTTTCTTTCAAAATTAGTATTAAACATATTTACATAATATTATATTAAATTAATATAACAAAAAAATACTTTGAAATGTATAAACAAAAAACTATGTAAATATGTATACGATAAGTTTTTCAATTATATTTCTCTGCGTTAGATGTTTTGAAAGTGTTTGGTTCATTCATATTTAAATTAAATGGAGATAATTTTGTATTTCTATTGAGAGTTAAATATTCTTTATCTGCATACAATACATTATTGTTGTAGCATGATACTCATTATTCCATTAGCATTATTCCAGCATAATTAATACTCGTATTAATACTTATTCAAAAAAAATATCGATAAATATAATATATGCAAATTCCAGCACATGTCTATAACATAAAATATGTTATAATTCCTTGTATATTATCGACTATTATATCTTAAACACTAAAACAATAATACTAAATTATATTTATCATAATAATCTTTGACGCCAGCAAAAACAAAATTAGACAGAATATTATTTGGATTGAATTTATTCACTTGAACATTTTCAAATACCAAAAATTTAAAGTTTTAAAAATGGAATTACTTAAAAAAAAATTAGATCCATAGCTTTTCTGGAATTTGAACAAAAACCATAGGACTTTTCCAAAGAAGTACAACAAAAATGTGACATTAATATTTCCAGTTTATCTACAAGATATTTGTAACTTAAATATTGTACTAACTTTAAAAGTGTCTCGATTCTAAAGATTGTGGAGGCAACTCAATCAATCTTTTTACCTCAACAATCTGATAGTGGAATATAATATAGGTCAATATTATTTTGCACCTAAACATTATATAATACATTAAAATAATGTACAATAGATTTCTTTAAACAATTACAAACAATTAGGTGTATCTATTATTAGTAACTATTCAAAGTAAAAATAGAAACTTATTTTAATACATTAAAAAAATTTATCCATTGTCAATTAGTATTGATAAATATTTTTAATAAAAATAATTTATAAACATCAATTTTTATCGGACAATGATAAAAAAACATATTGCAACCTTAATTTTTTACTTGGATAAAATAGAAAAGATTTTACGGTTTTACTTATTTCGTATTAGATTAATAAAACAATTATTTTTTCATTGTAATGATGTATACAATATAAAAACACATAGAAATTTTCATCGTGTACAAGAATTATTTTTGAGAGTTTAGTATCACACTCACAATGTTATTCCTCGGATTGACCTTGGTCTGCCAGCGCTGCAGACAGCAGAAAGCGGTGCGCCGGGTTGGCATACTCTCCGCCACAACCTCCCAGGCGTGTATCCCATGCACGTCGACCAGTTCCTTGAGTCGCTGGTCCTCGTGGGCGGCCCACTTGCCCGCGGCGATCACCGGGTTGAGCATCTGAAGCCAGGCCAGCCGGCAGTTGAGGTCCGACACCAAACCGCGCATCTGCGTGTGTGTGGGAGAACAGGAGGTGCCCCAAGAAGGATGAAAGACTGAAGGAATTATAACGGGCACTTCCCCGCGCATGGAAATTATTTCAATGAACGCATCACGTGTAGCAATAGATGCTGTTATGTGTACAATGACGCGATGAGTGCTGGAAACAGTCATATAAATACCAATAACAATAACATGTAGCTGTACAAATAAATATGTGAAAAATAAAAATTTAGTTTTGTTAGGTAGAAGAAAGCAACCATGATTGAAAATGAGATTTATTGATAATTAAATTACTAAAAGAAGAATGTAATATTACCTTCATTAATACTATAAACTTCGTACATAACCACTTAAATATACAGTATAGTAAGAATATAAATACACTATAGTTATCAAGAGTTATAAAGTTTTCTATTATTAAATATATATTTTGTAGGGTTTGCTCCGTGTTTACCCCCCCCCCCCCCTCCTGGAAAAACTAACTTCCTATTATTCGATGAAGCTAAAATTTCCTACAGACTTGTCGATTGACTACGTCATAAACTCCACTTTAAATAAGTATGGAAAATAACTATATATAATATAACTTTTGAGCAATACAACCAATTGACATCATTCCAGACCACGAGATCTATTATAGCTTGGTATAGTTTTATTTATATACTATACTTATATAAATAAGCTACATTATAAGTACCATAAATGCTATTTGAGTATTATTTTAAATTGCTGGTTATTTTAATAATTACTTTTATTTTTCAAGTTCAATATTGCGATAAACTGCTTCTTTTAAAGAACTTCAGTTGAGCAATTACATCTTTTATGTTTGAAAACCTCATTCCTGTAAATATCTATCCCTTTGTTTGGGAGTCTTTGATTTGGTTGGTAGAAAATTCAAGCCCAAATGCTTCAAGAACTTGTTTCCAATATGATTCTTGATGACATCCTTTAAAAGTATCATCAGTATTCAGAACAAAACATGGAAAATCTTTATCACATTAGTAGTGCTTCTATTCTCTTCTAAAATTGGTCACACAGCCTTCAGTTGTGTCAAAAAACTCACTAAAAAAATTGGGAGAACTCTTTTTAGAGGTTTCATCATGTTCAATGACAGTCGATAGATTGATAGATTTCTAATTGTGTGTAATATATTTAATAATAATCAATATGTTATTTATTTATTGACTATACTTATTACGTGCTGCAAAGTGGAAGAAAACAAAAAAACGTGAATCTGATAGACTAAAACTTGAACAATGGGCTCTTGTTTGGATAATACATAATAATTAAATTTTTATATTTTATAGGCCAGCTTCATCCATAAATATTTTTAAAGTAGTGTTCTAATCTAGTCGAAATGTGTCTACGTAAATCTAGAAACATCGCGCAGTTTTAACACCATTCTAACCAATAATATTGTATGACGCAATAAGGATAAATTCCCTTAATGTGCGAGTTACTTGGGGGTCTAAAGGGCACAACCTAACAGATGCAAGATACCAGCTGAACACCCACAGACTTTCACAAACAACAGCAGCTGCTGATATCCTCACATCGACATTGGCAATCTTCATCCAATCCATCCGGTCGGCCATCGCCTCAGTGCTACACTCCTCGGCAAGCAGTTTGGTGGAGGTCCACTTGAGCCGGTTAATGCGGCCGCAAACGCGATCGTGCTCCCCGTCCAGCCGGGCATAATCGGCCTGGGAGTGGGCCCGATTCAGTCCCTGTAAGAGGCGCTCCTTCTCCCGGTAGAGGGGGGCCAGCCGCACCTCCCGTATGCTGTCCCCCACACCACGCTCCAGTCTAGAGATGTCGTTGGCGTTCCCTGACACACCCGGGAATTAGTGTATACAGGTGTTATTGCAGGGTAAATAAAATGGATTTCTCTTTTTTTGAAATGCGGTGCTCTTTTGGTGAAAACGGTATGTTAAAAAATTTACGAAACCGTCCAAAATATTTATTTTATAACTTTTGCGTATAATTTCTCTTTTAATAAAAATTATAAGCATGTTCAGACCATTTAAAAATACTGTAAAAACATGAATATGTAACATATAAAAAACACATTTATACATAATTATATTGAGTTTATCATAATCATAATTCATATTCATAAAGACATAATCATATTCGTTTAAAAGTGTATGCCGCAAAATTAGTAAATCAAAATCAAAACCAGTAAAATAAAGCCATATAATTTAACAGTAAAATAAGTGGGGTGGGTTTTAGTAGGTCACTAACCAAAACAGCTGAAGTCCAAATGCCCGAACAAAAACTTAGAAACCTTTTATGGTTATGGTAAATCCAACTAACAGTCACAAAAATATTGGGCGGCCGGGGAATGAATTTATGAAGGGGTTATTATATGTTATAATGATATTTAGGTATGTCACAGCTGAGCAGTCTCCTAATTAATGTACATGTTTGTAGTCGGTAGTTTTCACTGAATCAAAATATTCGATATTATATATTTTATTGTGAGAACTATATTTCTTTACAGGCTGTTTTATAATTTCTTTATAATAAACTGAAATGTACCCCAATATAGAATCATTCGTTCATGCAATAAAAAAAACTTTAAAACACTGTAAATCTTTTCAGAACATTCAGCCTTCATGTTGTTAATTGGAGAGAAAAACCGGACCTACTGACTATAAGCAGGTTCGCAGTAATGCATGAAATTTAGACTTTGCCTAAATTTTTATGAAACACTTCCAACACATTTAAGTTACAATTATATTTATTAAAATGTTAATTTCTTTTCAATGCGCACTAACAGGGTGTTCGCATTTAAACAGTTGAGTAGTCCAATTCCCGGTTTCTTAATAACAGTAATTTTCACAGTATATTGCAACAGTTTTTGTGCGATAGGAAAAATAGAGATTAAAGTTTTCCTTTGTTTAGATACTTAATTTGAATATGTTATAGTTTAATCCTTTATAAAACATCTATTTTAAATCTGCAGGTATTATAAAAAAATATAAACAAAAACATTCCGATCACTTTCTCGATTTTTATTTCTTAAAATTTCTAAATTTTCGATTTTACAATCAAATTGAACACTTTGCCCTCCAATTCCCATTTTTTACCCGTAGCGGAAACCTTGTAACTAAGCTTAAGAACAAATGAACCAAAAAATAAAAATTGTTTAAAATAAATAACATTTTAAATATTAATTAAATTATGTAACTACTCATAAGTAAAGCAAACGCAAAAAAATGTTATTAAAGATTGCTTGTAATGAATTTTTTTAATAAGGCTACAAAATGAAATATATAGAAAATAATATCTTTTAAAACTAATGAAATTGGAATATTTAATTAATATTTCTATCTAATAAATAAAATATTTTTACTATTCACTAACTTTACCAAATTCACAAATGGATGAACAAAGTCTAATGCCCCAAGTAACTTTTTCATTTATCTCTAAAAATAAACTTACACGTTCTAGATAGCCCACGACGTATGTCATACAGATTGAATTCACGTCTGTCACAACGATCTTTCTGGTCTGGATTTGGTGGTGGATACTGAAATGACAAGCATTATATCTTTAGCTACCTTGTTGAGTTAAACAAAATATTTTTTCATGTATCAATATATATATATATATATTTACTTGCGTCAAGTTTCACTGTAAAACAATACATTCATTGTAGTTGAACGAAAAGTATGACATTATTAAATTGTTAGCTAATTTAAAAATATATATAAAAATTTAGCAAACGGCGTAACTGATGCAAAAATATGTTTAAGGATTTATTTATATTTAATGAACAACCTAAACAACGTAACCAAATAGTAACAATTTCAGATATTATATATATTGTTGCTGAAATTAGAATAAAATTATATATATTCCAGTGTCTAGAAAATATCAACTAAAATCATCAACAGGACCTGGTCATGTCATGCACGTAACAACCCGATCATTAAAATAATCACTCTCCATAATATACTTAAGGCGGTAGACCTACAACATCGATACAATTTCAAGCCAGCCAAGTTAAAGCCTACCTCGCCACTGCGTGTCCGGAGGTAGGGTCGCTTCCTGGTGAGCTGGAGTACCTTTTTATCGCCGTCCATGATCATACTGATGAGATTATCGGCGCTCTTGTCGTCCGTGCCACCACCGCCACCCACAGTCGTTATTTGGTGGCTCAGATACTCCTGGAATGGAACACGACTTTTATAAAAAAACAAATGCACGTATACATTTATTCAGTTACTATCTTTATTCTTATTTGAATCGTGAAATAATTATATTTTAGTAATTTTTAAAATCACTTATTAATTCAAATATCTGTTTTAATTCATAAGATAGTAGCATTAGATAAACTATATACTATTCTAAATAATATCGTTTGAGAAAATTTAAGAAAAACAATTGTTATGAAGAGATTTTCAAGTAAAAAAATTTATGTAAAAAACTGTTAATGCATAGAAACATACCTTCCTGTACTGACCGTTTTTTTATTTGAATAAAAAATGTAAACCATTACTTAAAATGTTATCCTTGCCTTGTGAGAATTTATACTGAACAACTATTGTAAAATATTCAAGTAAATCGGGAAAATAGGGTAAACATGATCACAATTTGCTTATTTTGTAAATTTATATTCAATATATAATAAATTATTAAAAAATTCGCGTTTGAATGGCAAAGGGTAATGATTATATTATGTAGTAGCCTATATAATATTATAAATATACTGTAAATATATAGTAGGCCTACTAATAATTTGATTTGTTGCAAATTAATCTCTGCATTAATATTATAACATATGTAAAACTAGTACTAATACAGATATAATATACAAAAAACAATTTACATATTTACCAAATTTTGAAAACATACCTGCATTGACTTTATGGAGGCAATCTCTCTGTTGACTGTGGCTAGCATATCCTTCACAAGAACTTCAAGGGTTTCATTAATAACTATGCATGTGTCCGGATTCTCTGGTCCATCAGAATGGACAAAAGGAGCCATATCTTCCCCTCCAGTATTGCTAATATCGACCAGGAACGCAGGTTTGTTACTGCTTGTACTTGGACCTGGCTCATACATGCTGCTCATACAAGTAACCTATTGTATAGAAATTAAAAATAATTCATTTGTAATTGTATTGCAAAATTAAGATATGCACTCAAATGAAATTTTTAATAAAGTTATATACATAACATTTTTAAAATCATTAATAGACATTATATTCAGTAGAAAAAAGGGCCCTAAAACTATCAAAATGTTAGATTTTTTTTTCTGACAACAGTGCTGTGTAAGACTAAGACTTACCAAATTTTGAACCTTACAAAATATTTTCTATTTATAGCAAGGTATTGTTATAAAATAAATATGTATTAACTTGTATAAGAACACTAATATGGCATAATATTGATAACAAAATGTTATTGGCTCAGATGGTATGTTGATACAGTAATAGCAAGACTGTTCAAGTGACTGCTACTAATTCCAAAGTTGAGTCAGATCCAGTATTGATTTTGGAAAATGAAATTTTAATTGGCACAGATGCAGGTATGTTTCTAGCAATGAAGGCAGAATAAAAATTGATAATTTTAAAATAAAATTGCGGAATAATAATATTTTTTATAAAATTGTAAGCAAATAACTTGTGTGCAGAAGTCAGTTAAGGCTTTAAATTTATTCTATAAATTCTGTAGCTATAAATTTCAGCAATCAATTGAAATGCTACATTTAAAATTATATTAGAATGAAATTTCATATTTAAATTTACCTTTTATCCAAATTTTTTAGAAAGATCAACATTTTGATTGGCTTTCTGCTATGACGTACAATGAGACATGGTGATTATGCTAAAATGTTAAACATTTATGTGAATGAAATTTCATGTATAAATTGATTATGTTTTTATTAAAATTTTAGTAGAGCCTAGACATTTTGATTGGCTTTTCAATATGTGGTACAAATGTGCATTGAGATAAGTGATATAATAAATCAAATATAATCTAAGAAGCATGCTAATTGCAATTGTATATGTATATAATGTGCTCCATCTATATAAATTTATTATTAAAAAATTAATTTCTTTTAATATTTTATATTTTAAAAAAATTATTTTGCATCAATTTTATAATTTTTGAAAAGTATGTTATCAAATTGATAATAATATTTTTCAATAATTTGTTTTAAAATGTTTGAAAATTGAGAAATATCATGTTCAATTTTCAATTTTTTTGTACTAAAATCAAAACAGTTGATAAAAAAAGTTTTTGCTAACTTTAAAATTTTGCTAGTTAATAAAATTTTATATATTTGTTACTAATTAAAAAAACTTTTTAATTGTGTTTACTATGATATTAGACAAATAGTAATTCTAATTGTATAAATCTATTAAAAAGATGCAAAATCATGAAATTAATAAATGACCAAGTCATGTAAATTGACAATCAAAAATTATTTTTTACTGATGAAAAAATAATAATTTAGACCATAACTACATAAGCCAAGAACTGATTTACCAATGAAAAGGACTATATTTGATTTGTTCATTGGTAAGAATTTGAAGCATTGTCAACTTAACTTCTCAAATACCACATCATTTTACAGTCAAATATGTTGCCAAAGTAAAGAAATACAAATTATGCATTGGCTACCAAAAATCAGAAAAAATAATTAAATAAAATGTTACTAAAGAAGTTTAGTAGTTAAAGGCTCATATTTTTTATAATTAAATGAACTGTAAATAATGTAAGGTGGATAAAAAATCAAAGATACTGAAGTGTGATGTAAAACACTAGAAAATACCAAAAGAAAATAGCTTGCAAAAAAAAGCATGATTAAATAAGGAGACAAAGTAAGAAGAAGAAAAAATGACTGACTTTAACTTATATTGATAATCAAAAATTAATATGAAAAGAACATTTTCAACAAAAGTGTGGAATGCCTGTAATGAAATGTGCTAATGTAACAAAATGTGGCAATAATTTCAGAAATTTTCCAAGATTCATGGCAGTAATTGTTGAAATATTCCAAGATAAGGCTTGCATAAAATGTATTTATGGATAATATATTTGGGCCAATATACCAAAATAATTATATTAGCCGAATAGCAAGTGGGGCATTTTGAATTCTACTAAAAAGATTGAGGTCACAATGTGTTTGTTGCCACTGATTTAGAATGCATAACATCTCAATTTGCAGATGAAGTTTAAAGTGAAATATTCTTACATATAACATTTTATAGTCACAACATTGAATATTCTTATGCTATAGTATAAATGCTGTAATAAATTTACCTTTTTAAAAACACTGTATTAATGATAAAAATATTATATGCACCCTAGATTATATAGTCAATTATATAATAATTCAGCCTATTAGTTTAATATACTATGTTATAATTGTACTAACATGTCCTGTCTATTATAGTCCAGGAAGTGAATGATTTGGCCTAAAACAAATTACCATAAAAATAAAACCTAATATTATACTTAATTTAGTGGAAGCTATATATTTAAAATTAATCAAAAACATATTTTAAGCCAAAATTATTTTTGGGGTTTACTGGATTATAATCAATAGTATAAATAATATATTATATACTATATTAGATTAGTATACCATATCATAATGTATCCTATAATTTCATATACTGTATTATAACTATACTAGTAGGTCATGTTTATTAGGAAATATACACATACAATATTTAATTTGTCTCTTAATTTAAGTTAAATGAAGTATATCACTTCTAAGAATTATTTGTATTATTTTCAATAATCAAATTATTAATAATTGTCATATGAGATTGAATGATATTTTCTATTACATGTCTATGATTAGATAATCTAAAAGTATTGAAATGAAAAAAATTATCAATATAGAGGAATGAATAGTTGAGTTATAGGTTTAAAACAATGTCATATTCCAAATATTTTTATTTTTCTATAACTATTAGACCTACTAAAAAAATAATGACCCCTAATGACATGTGTAATAAAGAACAGTTTTTTTCATGCAGTTTGTATAGGTATTATTAGTATTATAGAATAGGTAGGTACTTTTATGATTTTTAATATAAAATATGGATATGCCATGGTAATGTCAATGAAATTTTTATATATATTATAATTATGTATGTTGGTGACTATTTGAGGACATTTGAGACTGGTCAGCAAACAAGCTGACCAATTGGGGACTTCATAAATGTCTGCAAATAGTCAAAAGTCCTTAACTTATTGAACATTTGGGAACTTTATAAAAGTTCTTAATCAGTCAGAGTCCTCAAATAGTAGTCAGCCAGCTGACAAATTGGGGACTTTTAAAATGTCTGCAAATGGGCAGCTTAGTTGCTGATGGATTACAGACATTAGTTAATCTCTTCCATTCATTTTTATTTTTGTGTTTTGAATTTTGTTTATATAAATTTAGGTTATTATCATGGCAAAATTGAAAGAGACAAACAAAGTCAAGTTTTCACATTGATTTTATTCATTATATAAAACTTGTTGTTTGCTTCATAACAATGCCTATTTTTAATTTTCAGGTTGAAAAGAAAAGAGGAAGAAATAATGTGAACTTATGGAAAAGTTATATTAATATACTATTTTTATTAATTTGATGTTTTAATTTCTTTAAAATGTTTATTGGTTTTTCAGGTCAGGGAATGGCTGGTTACTGTGGACCAGAGCAACCAGCTGAGATGTTATGCATTCTAAATCAGTGGCAACAAACACATTGTGAACTTAATCTTTTTAGTAGAATTTAAAATGCCCCACTTACTATTACTATAGTAATATATTTTATACATTTTAATACATTTAATACATTAAATACATTTTATATTTTATATACATTTTATAATTATATTAGGCTAATAGTAATATAATTATTTTGATATATTTTGGCCCAAATATATTATCTATAAATACATTTTATACAAGCCTTATCTTGGAATATTTCAACAAATTACTGCCATGAATCGTGGAATATTTCTTAAATTATTGCCACATTTTGTAACATTAGCACATTTCAATACAGGCATTCCACACTTTTGTTGAAAATGTTCATATTAATTTTTAATTATCAATAATAATATAAGTTAAGTCAGTCAATTTTTTTTCTTACTTAGACTTAGTCTCCATACTTAATCATGTATTTTTTTGCAAGCTCTTTTCTTTTTGTATTTTCTAGTGTTTTACATCACACTTCAGTATCTTTGATTTTTTATCCATCTTACATATTAAACCAAACTGTAATTGTATGGACCCCAGCCACAGGCACAGTGTGGTCCATATATGGCCATATGTGGTCATATGTGGTCTATATATTTTATATTACATTTAATAATAACATTATTGTAATTTTAGTACTGTAAATGTAATTATATATGAATTATAATTACACTTAATTTGACTTATACAGTACTAAAATTACAATAATGTGATTATTAAATGTAATATAAAATGATGTAAAATACTGACAGTTACTCATATTTTTGTTTTGTTTAAGGTATACCCAGCAAACACAAGACCTCCACTGGATGTGGAGAAATTAGAAATAAAATGAAACTATAATCTATGAAATATTAAGTCTATATGACAATATAAACAAACCTACAATACAATTTCTTTAGATAAAAATTAACTGTAATAATTTTGTATTTATTTGGCCATTAAATATTGATTACTAGAATAAATAATAACAGACGTGTAATTATAATATACAAATATAATCCATAATTATACTAACATCAATAAATTTTATTAGTGGATATCATTGAACATCAAAGGGAAGGGATGATATAACAGCCCTATACAGGATAGTACTATCTAACTAATTTAAAACATATTTTTATAAAATAGTAATGTTTATTAATAAGGTTTTATTATAATGGAATTATGGACTTTATAAATTATATTTGTTATATTGGTTGCTTTAAAATATTTATTTAAAACTGATCCTACTATAAATCTAATCGTTTAGTAAAACGCTTTTTTAAAGTAACCGCTAAATTAATAAATTAAACATTTTAATTACTTTGTATAAAAATTAATATTCTTAGGCAAACTAAGAAAAGGGACAGAAAATGCTGAAATGTTTCAGATGATATAAGTTTACTTATATTTGTTTAGATACATTAATAATATAAACGATTTCTTGCATTATCAATAACGTCAAAATATATGATGTTTCATAAAAAATGCTAAGTTAAATAGTAAACAAATAGAACATGCAATCCCGTTGGAAAAAAAGTTGTCGGCCCGACGTCGGGCCACCAGCGTACTGGCGGCGAATGGGCGACATTTATAAAATGTAGAAATATACTTTTGAATAGGAGAATACTCTATTTTGAACATTACTACATCGTTATTTTATGTGAAAAAGAAGTTTAATAATATTCGGATATTAGGT